>JAQQPU010008521.1:0-35402 GCA_029168905.1 Artemia sp. Kazakhstan ARC1039 | reverse complement strand
TTTTTGAGATATTGCTTTGTCACCTTTTTGAAAGTTTACATGCTCATGGTTTGTTTTGATTTAGTTCAACGTCCGCCTAAGCATTTCTTATATTTGATTACTGAAGATATTGTTACATTCTCTTTGGACTATTGGCTACAAAATGGCTGTCTCACAATTTCGATTGGATGTGTTTGGGAAAAAGAGGATATCAGGGGGAGAGAGGGCTATTTTCTCTCCATCACGCTTGACTCTTAAAATGGAACTAGAACTATGCATTTCCAATCAAATGAGCTTCCTCGAAAGTTCACAAGACCACCTCTTCATGAAACCTTACTTTCAGCCAAGGCATAACTTAAAAACCTTATCCGCATACTTTGGGGGGGGGGTGTCACCAAAAGGCCGTGTTATGAGATCTTTGGACTATTTTTGAGCAAATGGCTATCTTAAAATTTCTATTGGATGCATTGGGGGAATATATGACGTGGGGTGGGGGGGTATAGCTGCCCTCCGATAAATTTGACTCTTAAAAATGGCTCTTCAACTTCCGATTTGCAATCCAATGAGCCCCCTTCGAAGTTTACACGACCACCATTTCTATAAAAACCTTATATGCCCCAAGGGCGTAACTTACAACCCTTGACCTGAGGGCTATATGGGGGGGGGGGTTATCTTCAAGACATAATTCCTGGACCTTTCAACTACACTGAACAAAATGGTTATCTAAAAACTTATGATTGAAAGTGTTTGAGGAAATGATTGGTGTACAGGGAGGGGGGCTGGATGACCCCCAATCCCTTTTGACTGTTAAAAAGGCAAGTAGAACTTCTGATTACCAATCAAATGAGTCCTCTCTGAGGTTATTACGACCACCCTTTCTATAAAAAACTTTATATCCCGACAGGGCACAACTTACAGCCCTTGCTCTGAGGCTTATGGGGGGGGGGGACTGTCATTCTCAAAGTAATAATTTCCGGATCTTTAAACTACACGGACTAAAATGGTTATCTCAAAATTTTGATTGGATATGTTCGGGGAAATGATTGACGTGGGGGAGGGGAGCTGGTTGCCCTCCATGAGCTCTTTTGAGGTTCCTATGACATTTCTTTCTATAAGAAGTGCCCTGGTCTAAAAAAAAAAATATATATATATATTGTGCCCACATCGCTCTTTACTTAGGCAGCACTTTCGCGCTGCCTATAATATTTTGTCTTGAGATTTTAATTATACAGCACTGGAAGTGCCGATTAGACCAGGTACGGCCCTCCCCCCTAAAATTCAGACTATGGGCACCCATGTGCTCATCGGTAAGCTACTGAAACATTAGCAGGTTACCAAACCATCGTAGATAGGTATTTAAAGGCTCAATTATAAGCTATTGCTTATATTTACAAGGTTTTTAAAAATTCTACCTTCTATTAGATTTCACAAATTTTAATGTTAACTAGTTTCTGAGGAGAATTTGCAATGAACTCTTTGTCATGGTTGAAGAGCAAAGTTGAAACTTAAAACCATACAAAAATTATTACTTCACAGCCTATTTAATATATATTAACATAACTAGTACAAATAAACTAACTAATTATGTTTCCCTATGCTTTTACGATTATAAAAAACTAGCGCTTTACTGAAAACACAAAATAATATAGGAGTTTTGGTACAGTAAAAGCAAACCAATTAAGAACACTTTTTATAGAATCAGAATATTATTAATCTCTTTTAGGAAAAATCCCATTTAGGATCAATCCCTTTTAATATAAAGCAACAATCCGTTTTAGGATTTTCTTTATTTTTTTTATGTTTAATTTGGTTCAGTGTCTGGCTCTCATTTTGGTTCTTAAATGGAAATGTCATGATTAGTTTATACACAAGTCCGAAGTAAGGCCATCTTGGTAGTATCAGGACTATAGACTAGCTTTAGAATTTGTATCATAGCTTGAAATTCACTCTTGTATAGAGAGAAATAATCGGATTTTCAGAGCTCATATTATGTCTTATCTGATCTTCTTTTCAAGTGATACTAAAGCATATTTCTTACAAATTAAGACTGTATATTACCCACTATTGGTATTATAGCTGGCGAGAGCAAAATGCTGCTTGATAAATAAATCCTATACTTCTGTATGCTGTTCAATTACTTTGCAGTTATTAAAATATATTTATTTTACGTTGTTGTTTTTAAGACAATTTTAGTTGTATACTGGAAGTTACTAATGTCACGACTGGTGTAAGACTATGAAAAGATTTATAGATTTGTTTAGTTTAGCCAGGCTACATACTCACTTTTCACTCTTAAATCAATAATCCTGTTTTTTATACTTGACTTTTGTGTTTTCAGTAAAGCGATAGTTTTGTATAATCCTAAAAGCATAGGGAAACATAATTAGTTAGTTTATTTGTACTAGTTATATTAATATATATTAAATAGGCTGTGAAGTAATAATTTTTGTCCATTTTAAGTTTCAACTTTTCTCTTTACTTCCCGCGGAAAAACTTTGTTTTTTTATATTAATCATGAGCATCACCAAAGTGAAAAAACCCAATAATTATTGTCATTAATGGGACATAATCATTGACAGATTCTGTTAAAGAAACAGAAGCATGAGTGAATGAATTATGTTTTCTGAAACCAGTTGCAGTAGGAGGTATTGTGTTACTGTTCTAAGTATAGGAGTCACTGATAAATCATCCTCTATATAACCTTTCTTATCAATAGAGTTATTACGATGGGCCATGTGAATCACACACATATTTAGGTTATTTATTCTTAAATAGGAAGGAGAAATGAGCATTTCTAGGTATAGGGAGAGTTCCCATGCAATATTAAGACAAGCTAAGTTTCTGTTTACATGTTGGAGTGAGGTTTCTAATCTATGTTGAATATTTATTATCATAGCTACTTGCAGCTTTAGCATTAGTGAAACATAATTTCTATTCAACTTATTCATAAGAAAAGCTAGACAAATATACTTTGACCCTGGATTAAATTGATGATTGGTTTTAGTGGTCGTTGCTGGTGAGCTTACTATTGGTGTATTATGTCAGCTTTTGAGAGAAATAAAATGAAAAAAGCTTTCTAGACTAAAAGAAGACAACACCAAAACAAAAAAAACAAAAACAAAAAAAAACAGAAATCATTCTGTATATGTAAGGGCCTGCCCTATACTTAACCCTGCTCAAATGCCAAAGCTTGCATTTGTGTCAAGATTCCTCAAGAATCAAATAAAAAAGCAAGTTTTTTCAATTGAAACTAAGGAGCAACTTCAAAACTTAAAACGGACGGAAATTAATCCACATATGAGGGAGGGCTGTCCCCTCTTCTATCCCTCGTCTGCCATGGTAAGTTTTTTTAGTGCTCTACAAAAGCTTCTTATTCCACTCAATCAGCTCTGTTTATGTTTCATGAGTTGCTCTTAAGTAATTGAGACAAAAAGTCAAACTTTAGAGTGCAGAGCAAGAAATTGAAGAGGGACAGTCATCCTCAAATATGGATATTTTTTTTTACCTGCTGTATGTTTTCATGTTGCTTCTTACTTTTAGTTTAAGAAACTTGTTTTTCTTTATTTAATTTCTGATTGTTTTTAAAATCTCCTTAAGAAATCCGCATCCCCCTCCATCGAAAATTACCCACACAAAAAATTCATCTCAATAAAAATTCCCCCAGCCCAGAGATTTCTCTCCTCACCAAAAATTCTCACCAGTAAATTTCCTACAGACAATTACCCCGGAAAAATTATCCTTACTTTCATTTGAAAACAAAAACTCGTTTTTTATTTAATTTCTGCTCGTTTTTCAAATAACAATTAAAATACCCCTCCCTTGGAAAATTATACCCAAAAAATTCCCATCCATTCATGAAGAGTTTGTCCTGTGCACAATTCCATCATGAAAAATCCCCCAGACAGTTCTTTCCTTGGTGAAAATTTCTCCCCAAGAAGAATTCCCATGAACATTCTCTCTAAATACAAAATTGAGCAGCCAAACAGAAAGTAAGACAAAATAAGAAGAAGTCTGTACATTAATTTTTTGAAAATTCACATGAGTAAAATTTTCCCTCAAAAATTTTAATCAGAAAATTTCCTCCCCAACTAACATTCTCCCGGTGGAAAATCCCCCCTCCCAAAAAAAGGTTCCACATATTTCCAACGACAAATACAATATGTAAGTAATGGGCACACTGCACAAATTATAGCCCTTTAACCAAGGGCTATGGGGAGTCATGTTATCCCCAGAGGCATGGTTATTGAACCTCTTAACTAAGATCAAGTTTTAACTTGGTTCATATTTGGTTCTATGGCTGAACCATTTAGCTATCTTAAAATTTGATTGGATGTCTTTTTTTTTTGCTTGAAGGGCACTGAAACATCATACAGTTTTTTAAGACCCTGTTTAAGAGGTAATTTTTAACTTTAGATCATAATATAAAACAACAAAATGAGCTACCTTTTAGGGCCCCATTAAAGGCTTTAAATGGTATTTGTCCCAGAGGTGATTATTGAATTTGGAAAGAGCATAAAAAAAGGCAACAAGTGATGCATTTACTTTCTGCTTAGTAAAATTATACAAATAAGTTTAAATCAGCCATTTCGTCCATGAAGATGATGAACCACATGGTAATTCAAATGAAGAGGATCTTGACCAGGTTTCAGTCTCTAAGAATTTATATCTGATCAACAAACTTAGGTTTTCCTTTTTTTATTTAATTTACTCATTTTTTAATATTTATTGATTTTTTACTTTTATAATCTCTTAATTTTTATACGGTATAGTCTAAAAAACATGGACAAGATAATAAATTACCAATTGAAGCACCATTAAGGGCTCAAAAAGGAATTTTCCTTGTAAGCAATTATTTTATCTCTAAGAATATAAAAAAGCCGCAAGTGATTCAATTTCTTTCTAGTAACTACTATGTAAAAAAGGAGAAATTTGCCAAATATTTTACCTGAGTTTTCAACCTGTTATTCATTGTCTTTAGTTTTTGAAAAAGTAGTTCCCTGACTAAACTACCTTCCAAGAGAGCAAAGAGCATTTGAACTAAACTTTTCCCTCAATACTGTACAAAATTTTGTGAAAAATCAAGGAAAATGGCTTGGTTAAATGAAGCTTTAAAAAATATTCACATTTACCCGAAGCTTTAAAAAATATCTATATTTACCCTTTGACAGTGTTAGAGCATCCATTATTCAACTTATCTTCTTAATATTAAATTCCCTAGTGTAATCTATAAGATAACAAAAAGTACTTATCCACCCACATGTTAGCTACAAATATGGACAACTAGGAGAATAATAACATTGGTAATGTGTGCTCCAATGTAAAAATAACATAAATTAGTTAACAGATTCCTGAACATGATGGGGCAGAACAAATTAAGAATGAAAAGCACCCAGTGGCTTTATTTGCTCTTAATTTTCTTTTCTATCAGTTATCTATGTGCAATTATTATGTTGAATTGAAACAATTTTTTGTGAGGGCAGAGGCAGTACTTGCCCAAGGAACAAAAAATAGGGGTGCAAAATTTCAAACTATTAATCCAACAGTTGTATTCATTTTGCAATTTTAGAAATTTTATTTTTATTAAAATAAAGAAGAGGGTCCAGTTAATAAGAAAAAATTACTAATAAATTTTCAATTAAGCAGGCTAATAAAATAAACAAAAAAATAGGCTAAATAACAATATAATCATTAATAATAGTTAAATAATCATAGGCAGCGCAATCACGCTGCCTAAGTAAAGAACAATGTTGGCACAATGTATTATTATTTTTTCATACCAGGGCACTTCGTAATGAAGGAGTTGTTGTAGAACCTTCCAAAAAGGCTCGTTCTTTTGGAAATTCAAAGGGCTAAAGCCCTTATTAATAGTCGAAAGTGATTGGAGGCAAACTAATCCCCCTCTCACACCCACCTTTTCCCCAAACACATCCAATCAAAATTTTGAGATAGCAATTTAGTTCAATGTAGTTGAAAGTTCTGGAAATTAGGTCTTAGAGGACGACAACCCCCCCCCCCACATCTCTAAGGGCAAGGGTTTTAAGCTATGCCTGGGGGCATATAAGGTTTTATAGAACACATTGTCGTAGAAACTTCAAAAAGGGGCTCATTCAATGGAAAATTGAAACGTCTAGTGCCCTTTTTAATAGTCGAAAGTGATTAAAAGGCAACTAACAACCCTTCCACACCCACCAATTCCCCAAACACATCCAATCAAAATCTTGAGATGGCCATTTTGTACAGTGTAGTTAATTTCCAGACAGAAATTATGTTTTTGAGGAAGATACTACCCAACACCCCTCAGGGCAAGGTTTTAAATTGTGCCCTGGGGGCATATAAGAACAATGTTTGCACAATGTATTATTTATTATTTTTCCTTTAGACCAGGGCACTTTGTATCAAATAACTTGTCATACAAACTTCGAAAAGGGCTCATTCATTTGGAAATTGGAGTGGCTTGTGCCCTTTTTAATAGTTGAAAGTGATTGGAAGGCAAGTACAGCCCCTTCCACTCCCACCATTTCCCAAAACACATCCAATCAAATTTTGAGATAGCATTTTTGTTCAGCATAGTTGATTTCCAGATAGACATTATGTTTTTGAGGAGGACACTCCACCACAGCCCTCAGGGCAAGGGTTGTAAGTTATGCCCCGGGGGCATATAAGGTTTTTATAGAAAGCATTGTCATAGAAACTTCAAATAGAATCATTTGATTGGAAATTCAAGGGGCTAGTGCCCTTTTTTATATTCCAAAGTGATTGGAGGGCAACTACATCACTATCCAATCAAAATGTTGAGATAGCCATTTTGTTCAACATAGTTGAAAGTTCTAGAAATTAGGTTCTTGAGGAAGACAACCCCCCCCACAGCCCTCAGGGCAAGGGCTGTAAGTTATGCCCTTGGGGCATATAAGGTTTTTATAGAAAGTGTTGTTGTAGAAACTTTAAAAAGGGTTCTTTCACTTAGAAATTGAAATGGCTAGAGCACTTTTAACAGTCGAAAGTGATTGGAAGGCAACTAACACCCCTTCCATCTCCACCATTTCCCAAAACACATCCAATCAAAATTTCGAGATAGCCATTTTGCTCAATGTAGTTGAAAGATCTGGAAATTATACCTTTGAACAGGACAATCCCCCACAGTCTTCAGGGCAAGAGTTATAAGTTATGCCCTGGAGGCATATAAGGTTTTCATTGATAACCTTTGTCATAGAAACTTGAAAAAGGGCTCATTTGATTGGAAATTCAAAGGGCTACTGCCCTACTTAATAGTCAAAAGTGATTTGAGGGTAACTAACCCCCCTCTCATGCCCAACATTTATCCAAACACATCCAATCAAAATTTTGAGATAGCCATTTTGTTCAACATAGTTAAAAGTTTTAGAAATTAGGTCTTTGAGGATGATAACCCCCTCAGAGCCCTCAAGGCAAGGGTTGTAAGTTATGCCTGGGAGCATATAAGGTTTTTATAGATAGTCATGTTGTAGAAACATCGAAAAGGGGTCATTTGATTGGAAATTAGAAGGGCTTGTACAGTTTTTAATAGTCAAAAGTGATTGGAGTGTAACTAGCCCCCCTCACATCATTACCCCAAATGCATCCAATCAAAATTTTGAGATAGCCATTTTGTTCAATGTAGCTAAAAAGTCCGGAAATTATGTTTTTGAGGATGACGCTCCCCCCACAGCCCTCAGGGCAAGGGTTGTAAGTTATGCCCTGGGGGCATATAAGGTTTTTTTTATGAAAAGCGTTGTCGCAGAAAATTAAAAAAGGAATCATTTGATTGAAAATTGAAATGGCTATTGCCCTTTTTAACAGTCAAAGGTGATTGAAGAGCAATTAACCCCCCTCTTACACCCATCATTTCCCCAAACACATCCAATCAAAATTTTGAGGTAACCATTTTGTTCAACATAGTTGAAAGGTCTGGAAATTATGTCTTTGAGGATGACAACCCCTCACAGCCCTCATGGCAAGGGTTGTTTGATATGCCCTGGGGCATATAAGGTTTTTATAGAAAGTTTTGTTGCAGCAACTTCAAAAAGGGCTCATTTGATTGGGAATTGAAAGGACTAGTGCCCTTTTTAATAGTCAGAAGTGATTGGAGGGCAACTAACCCGCCTCTCATGCCCACCATTTCCCCAAACGAAAGTTGAAAGTTCTGGAAATTAGGTCTTTGAGGATGACAACCCCCCAGCCCTCAGGGCGAGGGTTGTAAGTTATGCCCTGGGGACATAAAAGGTTTTTATTGAAAGAGTTTTCATAGAAACTTCAAAAGGGCTCATTTGATTGGAAATTGAAAGTGCTAGTGCCTTTTTAAATAGTTAAAAGTGATTATAGAGCAACTAACATCGCTCTCATGCCAACCATTTCCTCAAACACATTCAATCAAAATTTTGAAATAGCCATTGTGATTAACATAGTTGAGATGGAAATAGTTGAATGAGGATGACAACCCCCTCATAGCCCTAAGGGCAAGGTTTGTAATCTATGCCCTGGGGGCATAAAAGGTGTTTATAGAAAGCATTGTCATAGAAACTTTAAAAGGGCTCATTTGAATGAAAATTGAAAGGGCTAGTGCACTTTTCAATAGTCGAAGTGATTGGAAGGCTTGACATTTTTATAGTAAAGATTGATGTGGGTACACTGTATTATTACTTTTTTTTTCTTTTGTTTAGACCAGGGCACTTTGTATCAAAGGAGTTGTTATATGATCTTCGAAAAGGGTTCATTCAATTCAAATTCATTTAATTCAAAAACAAGACATAGATCTCGTGGGCCAAGCCCAAATATGATGTCTCTTAGTTATAATTGGCAAAATAAAGTTGTCTGATAAAACTTCGTCAGGATAAATAAACTAAACGTTAAAAACACTTGAGATTGAGAATAAAATTATCTGATATAACTTCGTCAGGATAAAATAAACTAAACAATAATAACACTAGAGATCATTGTAATATTTCACAAAGCTTGGCACAAAGCTTTTACTGTAGCGCATGGTGTTACAGTGGACTGGGGTTAGTTTCAGAACCTTCTGAGCCACTTACCTGGGGGGACGAGATCTTACGGGGACAAAAGGTTGGGGAAGGAATGATCGGTAGATGGGATGTTGAAGGAGGGAGGAGCCAAATCTTTGGCATAATTTTTCTCGGCGGGAAGAAAGGGATTCAAGTTTAAATTCCTTGAGGTAAAAGGAGTAAGTAAATTGAAAATAGAAAGGGGTAATGCCCTTTTTCATAGTCGAAAGTGATTGGAGGTCAATTAGTCCCCCTCCCATTTGCCTATTATGTTTAAAAACTAAACGTTGCCTTAAGATTAAATCAAAATGCACTGTGTTAATGATAATTCCCAATAAGGCATCTCAGCAGTATCCCAAGAATGACTGAGGGTATTAAGTTCAAACTTTTTGGGCAACTTCTGCTCTTAAAATTTAACCAAATCAAAATAGCACAAGTGTATCCAAGCTATCAAAGAAAGTAAACAGATTTTTTTTTAAAGAAAGTGAACAAAACCCCTATGCCTTCCCAAGGCCAGAACATAATTTGCACTTTACTGAAAAAATACAAATTAATGTACATGGTCAGTTTCAGAGGCAACGCTGTAGCGTTGCCTATAGTAAAGGCCATACGGCTCCAATGTTTTATTATTTTTTTTCCAGAGGCACTTCATATGGAAGGGGTCGTTGTAGAAGCTTCAAAGAGGGCTCATTCGATTGGAAATTAAAGGGCTAGTGTCCTTTTTAATAGCCGAAAATGATTGGAGGGCAACTAGCCCCCCCCCCCCCCCCCGCCCCCATGATTCCCCCAATTACATCTAATTAAAATTTTTAGATACCCATTTTGATCAGCATAGTTGATTTCCAGATATAAAATATATTTTTGAGGAGGATACTCCCCCACAACCTTCAGGGCAAGGGTTTTAAGTTATGCCCTGGGGGCATATAAGGTTTTTATAGGAAGTGTTGTTGTAGAAACATCAAAACACGCTCATTCGATTGGAAATTAAAGAGCTAGTGCCCTTTTTAATAGTCAAAAGTGATTGGAGTGAAACTAGCCCCCCTCCCCCGCCCTTCCTTTCCCCGAACACATCCAATCAAAATTTTCAGATAGCCATTTTGTTCAGCGTAGTTGATTCCCAGATAGAAAATATATTTTTGAGAAGGACACTCCCCCACAACCCTCAGGGCAAGGGTTTTAAGTTATGCCCTGGGGGCATATAAGGTTTTTATAGAAGGCGTTATTGTAGAAACTTCAAAACAGGCTCATTCAATTGGAAATTTAAGGGCTAGTGCCCTTTTTAATAGTCGAAAATGATTGGAGGGAAACTAGCCCCCCCCATGCCCATCATTACCCCAAACATATCCAATCAAAATTTTGAGATAGCCATTTTGTTCAGCATAGTTGATTTCCAGATAGAAAATATATTTTTGAGGAAGAAACTCCCCCACAACCCTCAGGGCAAGGGTTTTAAGTTATGCCCTGGCGGCATATAAGGTTTTTATAGAAGGCATTATTGTAGAAACTTCAAAACAGGCTCATTCGATTGGAAATTAAAGAGCTAGTGCCTGTTTTAATAGTCAAAAGTGATTGGAGTGTAACTAGCCCCCCCCCACGCCCATCATTTCCCCAAACACATCCAATCAAAATTTTCAGATAGCCATTTTGTTCAGCATAGTTGGTTTCCAGATAGAAAATATATTTTTGAGGAGGACGCTCCCCCACAACCCTCAGGGCAAGGGTTTTAAGTTATGCCCTGTGGGCATATAACGTTTTTATAGAAGAAGTTGTCATAGAAACTTCAAAACGATATTGAAAATAAATATTAAAATTACAGTAAAATTTTTAACTGATGAGCTTTTAGCAATTAATATCATTATGCATCAAATATTCAGTTTAATTTATTAGTTCTTTTCAAGATTAGTCAAGACAAATATAGTTTCACTACAAACAAAATTTGGATACCGCCCCCTTCTTTAACTGTAAAAACCTAAAGCCTTCTGTGTCATTGGTGCTTCACTGAAAATGAATTACTTGTATATTACAAATTTATTATTTTCCAGTTCTTACAGCATTGAAAATGAAAATAAAATTACAGTGAAAAAAAAATCTTGGACTCATGGATCTTTCAGCAATTAATATCATTATATATCTAATATTCAATTTGATTTTGTTTATACTTTCCAAGACTGTTCAAGACTCATAAAGTTTTGTGATTTTTTTTTATCTCTGCCATTTTTTCTAACTAATCGTGTTGGTTTGCTATGAAAATATTCTATGGCTTCTAGGCATTTCTATCTGAGCAGAAAACTGCACCTCAAACTTTGTGGAACATGCATTTTCTTGCATGAAACACCAAAATATAATAAAATGTTAAGTTTCGGAGTGTTCCACCACTCGCAAGCAAGTGCCATTGGTATTTTTGAATCCGCATGGTCAACTTAGGGGGTGGAGGGTAGGCTAATTCTCGTAGCAGCCCTATTCCGTTGTGGTATGATTCACACTTTCAACACCTTGCGTCCAGACTATCATATAATCTACCAAGCATACATCTACCCCAAATCAGTATCAATAAATAAATGAAAACCAAAATGAACAAATATTAAAATAAATATTAGAGTTAAACTCAAAACAAGCATAAATTAATATGAGTAGGGTTCAAAACCCCTATGCTTTCTGTACTTAAATCAGAAGTGATTAACTTGAAAAAGTTGTGTCTTCAAGCGGAATTAGTTTCAGAGGCAGAACATTATTTTACACGGTATACCGATTGTTCAAGGTGTAGATCCTGAGACTGCTGCTTGTAAACTATTCACTGAGATTGGAGTAGCAAATGCAAATTCATTACAGATTGTTAAGTGCTATCTATTCAATGCAAATAAGCAATCTGGTGTTAACACTAGAGCAACCAAACCTGTGAGCAAACTGGGGTCAATTTTCGTGTCATTAGCAAACTTGTTGGATAAAGATGTGATTATGAAAAACTGTGGAAAACTGAAAGGTTCCAGGAAGAGTGTCAGTTCTGACTTTCCGCGAGATTTGGCATGATGCTGAAAAGAGCTCCTTGCCTATAGTTATAGTCTTCGCACCTCGTCTGACCATTCAGTGAAGGTTGCTGAAAAAAAATAATAGTGAAAGGAATTAATGTGTGGATTGAATTGAAAAAGACGGCCAAATCTAAGAAATGGTCCCGTCTTGATGATTTGTGCTATGATCCCTTTTGTTTGTCAGCTTCTATCTCTAGAGCTTTACCTCCATCTGTGCTTTACATCCATATCTTACAGCTCACTGATGTTAGCATAAAGAGTGAAGGCTACCATTTTTCTGCCACATAAAACAATAAACCTGTTCTTTTGCACTAAGATGTCACATATTTCTTCAAAGATTTCTGTTCTTTTAACTCATCTTTGCTCTAAGATCTTACAGCTCACTGATGTAAGCAAAAAGTGTGAAAGCCATCTTTCTGCCATATTGAACAATGATGAGGTCTTCAATGATATACTGATCATTGTTCTTAGACTGCTGGTCAGAGCAGAATGATGAAAGACGTTTGCAAAAGAATGCTATAAGATGTAATATCTTTGGTGCTAAGATTTCACTTTTAAGCATTCTTTGTCAAAAGATGTAAGATCTTAGCACATAGTTGAGTAAAAGAACAGGCCTATTATATTAAGAATATTTAAACTTTTGGCTATCTTTGAAATGGGTTAGGTTGCAAAATGAAACTTTCAGGGATGGGTCTAAAGTATCAGGCTAAAGTATCTCCCAGGAAGGTATTTTGAAGTACCTACCTCAACTCCTCCCTTGGGTGTCTTGACCTTTAAAAATATGTGTTATAAAAGTTAAACCTTGCAAAATAGATCTTCTGCTTAAATGAAGTACAACAAAATTGTTTTCAGCTTCACAACTTTGCTCAATCCTAATTTATAAGATTTTAAAGATATGCAAATACATTTCCTAAATATTGAAAAAAAAATTGATATGCCTTAAAATTCTACTCAAATAACAGGAATTGCATTTTCAGAACTAAAGCCAGAGAAAAAGAAACTGATAACTGAAACATTAAGGTAAAATGTTGTTTTTGTCAAAGTTGCAATTCATATAAACCTGTCATGCAGGCAAATTTCAGGGGTAAATTTCTAGGTGGTCCTATAATTTAGCAAGGATGAAACTGAAAATATCATTTGATGCCTTTTTTATGCTCTTTCATAATTCAATAATTACTTCTGGGGCTAATTGTATCTTGAACCCTTAAAGGGACCTCAAAGGTATTTTATATAAATTATGAAAGAGCATAAAAAAGCATCAAATGATGTTTTCACTTTCATTCGATTTTTTTTATTATGTAAATGAGAGGTACATTTAACCCCCCCCCCCCCCAATGTGCAAATATATACCCTGAATTGGTATATATAGGGGTGGGGGTAAAATTCATTTCTAATAAAAATGATTATTATGTTTGGAAAGAGCATAAAAAAGGCAGTGAGTGGTATGTTTACTTTATTCATAAGTCAATAATATGAATAATGAAAAATTCACCAAAAAAGACATCAAATGGCATTTTCACTTTCATCTTAGCTAAAATTAGGCCTGTTTTTTAGCACTAAGATCTTACATCTTTCTACAAAGATTATTGTTTTTTAACTCATCTTTGTTCTAAGATCTTACAGCTCACTGATGTTAGCAAAAAGTGTGAAGACCACCACTGTTCTGCCATATTGAACAATGATGAGAGAACTTTGATGATCTACTCATCATTGTTCTCAGACTGCTGATCAGAGCAGTATGATGAAAGACATTTGCACAAAAATGAACAAGGATGTAAGATCTTTGTTCAAAGATTTCAATTTCAAGTGTTTTCTGTGAGGTAAGATCTGAGCACATTCATGAGTGAAAAAACAACCTCTAATTATAGTGCTGCATAGAAATTTACCCTTCTTCTTCTGTTCAGTTTTAGGGTTTGGAACCAGGATGATGTTATCTCCAGGTTTATCTCCCTGACCTAAAATTGCATACCCTATAGTTCTGAAAATAAAAATTATCCTTAAAAAAAACTGCTAACACTTACAGCTCCCCAATGATACTAAGTTTTTGAAATTTTTTTGCTGTTTTTGACATTTTACTTAAAAGTAAAAATATAAGCTGGAACTTAAAATTAATCCCTGAAATTCTTTACTTCATAGAATTTTTCATTGTTATTTGAGATTGCTTTGTCAACAGCTTTCAAATGAGGTGTTACATGACTATATTAAAAAAAAATATTTTGACTGTTAGGCCTATTGAGGTAGAGGCAGCCCAATTTTGCTGCTTCATTTTTTAGTCAAAAGCTATCAATCAGCACATCATTTGAAGGCTATCCTTCTTTTGAACAAGTTTCTAGCATTATTTCAATATCAAAGCTAAAAGGGCCACACAAATCTTCTTTTGCCTCCCATCTCCCCTTTCCTCTCAAACCCTCCAAAATAAAACAAGAAAAATGAAAATTCGTAAAAAGATTCTTTATAGTAAGATATATCTTAAATGGAGAAGCTTTCATGGCCTAGGAGTGTCCTAGCTCCATAAACCCCCCTACCCCTGAATATAAGTACCACCCAAAGAAAAACATGGCAAATTCAAATTTGGTTCAAAAACTATTGGATAAGACTTGGGTATTTAAAATCTTTATGTCAGGAGCTTTCAAATGAGGTGTTGCATGACTATATTCAATTATATTTTATTTTCTACTGTTATGGAGGTAGTCTAAAGGTAGCCCAAATGAGGTCTTTCTTTTTTGTTAAAGCTTATCAAACGGCACATCATTTGAAAACTATCCTTCTTCTGAACATGTTTCTAGTGTAGTTTTCTACATCAAACCATAAAGGGCCACAGAAATCCTCTTTTGCCTCCCATCTCCCCTTTCCTCTCAAACCCTCCATGTCAAATCAAGAAAAATGAAAATTTGTAAAAAGATTTTTTATAATAAGATATATCTTAAATGGAGAAGTTTTCATAGCCTAGGAATGTCCTAGCACCATAAACCCCCATACCCCTGAATATAAGTACCTCCCAAAGAAAAACATGGCAAATTCAAATTTGGTTCAAAAACTATTGGATAAGACTTGGGATATTTGAAATCTTTATGTCAGGAGCTTTCAAATGAGGTGTTACATGACTATATTCAATTATAATTTATTTTTTACTGTTGTGGAGGTAGTCTAGAGGTAGCCCAAATGTAATCAATTTTCAGATTTTCCTTCTTCTAAGGGCATTTAGATATTTATATTTTCAGTTGGTAACAAATTTGTTGGGTTACATAGAAGCAGGATTGTTATCTAAATGTAGGTCCATATCAAAACAAGGAATGCCAACATCTACCCTTCTTTAACTATCAATTCTTTTTACCTACCTTACTTAAAATCAAAGAATGCAGAGTTTCAGTAGACATTTTTCTTCTCACTAAAAAAGACATGCGTTCAAATAATGTGCATTCAATGATTGTGACAAAGGAGATTCAGCAATTTGCTTCAGCAATGTAATCATGTTGTTGTCCAAATGTTTAGACCTAATTTTCCCACATTACTTTTTTGCAACATACATTTTTAGCCCCCAAATTTGCTCTACTACTCTCATTTTTCATTTATACTTTTTCCCTAATTTTGTTGTAAGATATTGGGAAAATGTATATTTGGATAGATGCTAAATAGGCTAGACTTATCTACCAACAAATGAAATGACATCATTTTTATAAAATCCTAAAATGCACTTATTCCAGACTTGCCTTTGAATAACTTGGACTATCTGTCTTGGCTTTTTCTATAATTAGCCTTGATGCCTGCAAAATAGCCTACCTGATTTGAATTCTCCCCCTTGAAAATATGTTAACTAGGGGTAAATTTTTACCAAATCATATTACTGACTTATAAATAAAGTGAATATGGTATTCGTTATAAATACTGTGAATATACCACTCAATGCCTGTTTTTATGCTCTTTCCAAATATAATACTGATTTTTGTCCTCAGCAAGTTTTGCTGAGGACGGCCCTTGGATATAGGGTCGAAATATTCATTTAAAGTTGCGTTCCACTGTCTTGTATAAAAATTTCCCTGTTGTTATACTTATTTATTTATGAGTCTCGATGGTTGGTCCTTTACTTTCCAACTAAAATAGGTAGCGGTATTTATATAAAATTTCGCTCTGTTGACATTCTCATGACGATGTCTTTCTGTCATCTATTGAAATTGAAAAGCACTAAATGTAATTTATATGTAGCGTTAATGTCAAAGCTGGAAATACCTGCAGAAACTCATGCAGGGAACAGACCGCAAGGTAGCATGCCTCTTGATTTTCCATTACGTGTTTTCGGGCCAGAGGCAGATTTTCCCAGGTTTAAGTATCTTTGCTAGTAGCATTCTAGTGCTGCTACTTGAGAGTAACAAATGTAAACTGTAGTAAGAATGTAAGAATGCCTGAACACCCTCTAAAAGTGGTCACAGGTTTTTTGACGAATTTCACAGGTTTTTTGGCATTTTTTCACAGGTTTTGAAAATTTATAGTGGCAACATTGGCTAGACACGTTTGTGAACGCCGGTTAAGGGAAGGAGGATAGGTAGGTAATAGTTGTGATAGACTATAGCCTAAATGCCTAGAACTTGGATTTAGATGATTAGGACTAGGCTAAAGTGTCAATGTATAAGCAGTCCATTACACAAGGAGACATGCTAATAAAGCAACTCTTACTTGATGATATACAAAATGATTATGATATACAATGATAGTTAGGTAAATCTTTACTGACTCATATTATTGACTTACAAATAAAGTGAATATACCACTCAACCTACTTTAAATGAATATTAAAATGAATTAGGATATAGGGTCGAAATATTCATTTAAAGTTGCGTTCCACTGTCTTGTATAAAAATTTCTCTATTGTTCTACTTATTTATTTATGATGGAAAGGCAGTGTGGTCTTCGTCGCTATTTGCATCGAGACTCATTTTCACTTCGATAATTGCGTTAGTTATGCGAAAAAGATGCGAGTCGTTGATCTTCGGTAGCTATTAAGGATTTATGGGTGTGACTAGGTCCGAACGGCTGCAGTAACGAAATGTCTATTTTAACCTAAGAAGACCTACATGGTCTTAAACTTGTAAATAAAATTGTTCAATCTGCATGGAAAAACGTATGATCACCTCTGCACGGTTTTGCGCATCGTGTAATTGCATCTTAAGTTCAGACATAGGATTTTCCTTAAAGACCATGTGCAAACCTGACAGAAATCCCAATTCCCAGACTAAAAATGTATTCGCAATACTAGGCAGGAACTATCAATTTTTTGGTTCGTGCATTTTCTATCAAATTTTGTAAGTTTCGCCCCATAGCGAAACTTATGATGAAGGAGATAGAATGGTAAATTACGTTGCTTAGATAGAAGTTCGCAAGATAATGGAAGGTAAAATAAAAAGATATAGGTTGTTGCAAAACAACTTTGTTAAGTTCAGTCTTCATTAACAGATTCCTCCGCCAGATTCCGGGATCTAGAACAAAAGATGTCGATCACATTAACCACCCAGCCAACTGGGTGGTCATGTGCTTAAAATTGTTTAACGACTCCTCTATCTTGCCGTTTTCTGAACATTTACAAGTATTCCTGAGCTACTTAAGGCAATTGTAGGGCTGAATTATCTAGCGAAAAAGTTTTCACTGCATTTTTGTTTAGTTTAAGTTAAAATCATGCAGTATTCCTAAATTTTGACCATTACCAAACTTGACGGACCAGAAATCTGCTTTAAAGAATTGTATTTAACTAACACAAAGCAAAACTTTTTACAGAAGTAAAATAAGTTGGTAGATCATACAAATAGAAAAGGGGTATTCGCACTTTAATTTTGCCGAGGTCTAAAGCAATCACTAGACATCAAACTTGGTCACTCACATACAGCTCTATAAAACTTAGGTTATGATATTACAGTTTTCAAAAGGGCAACAGGGGAATGAATTTCAAGTTCTCACAAATCATATTTTCAAAACATTCCACCTGTTTTGTTAGAAACCACGCTAAATTTTGATGATCCGAGTACAATTTCTGGCAACTTCTAATCTAAAGCAATAGGTACCGACAATTAGCCAGCCACGTTCGTCTTGCACACAAGGTTTAAACTAGACCGTTTGCTTATAATTCTCAAGTAAATGCTGTGATGTTTTCGAATGAAGAAAAAAACAATTATCACTACTATGGTTGTTCAGGTCTTGGCAAACAAGATTGGCGTAAAAACACAACAAATTGATTGGTTGATATCATGATATTGATTGATAAGTCACAACTGATCCGAGTCATAATTGGTTGATTTGATTGGTTGATATTATAATGATATTATTTGATAAGTCACAACTGATCCGAGTCATGGTGTTATAAATTCCACTTGTTGCTTAAACCCTGCAAAAGAGAAAGATACTATCAACAGTTACCTAATGCTAGGTTCACATGTATAAAATCTTCCTTGATGGTTGAAAGGAAATCTTTAGAGGCTGAAGGGAAAACTGTTCCAATGTAAAGAGATATTTTTCTCTAATTCCTATTGCGAATCCTAAAGCAAGAATTTTGAAAAACTATAAAACATGTCCTTAGGCAATACTGATTCTGGACCAAAACAACTAAATCCACTTACGCTGCATTTTTTAGGTCTGTTCTAGTTGCCTGGCTTTTCTCAGTTATTTCCCTAATAATAATAATAATAATAATGTACTTATAACCCATGTCATACATTGTGAGAAAGACAAGAAAAAAAAGAGAAAAATTGAATTAAAATACTCTACAATGAAATTAACCAAACAGACGGACCAAAGGATGATGAGGCAAAAAACGACAAAAAGATGAATCCGAAAGCCTTCCATGCAGCACAGCCATCTTTGCTGTTACATCGAGAACTTCAAACTTACGAATTATTTTACCACTACTATGCCAAGGGGGGGGGGAGATAAAGTAGAATTTACAATATCTGAAATAAAAAGACCGGGTATGTTTAACGTCTTTATTCTTTAAAAGGGGAAAGACCTGAAAGGTAAAGGAGAGAATGATCACAAAAAGTAGAATATAGCCAACCCAGTTCTATTCTGTTATACTTCCCTCGATTGGCAGCAATCTTAGAAAAAACAATTTGAATTTCATTTTTAATATCACGAACAGTGTACTGGTGATGGCTAGAAATTGATTTAGTAACAGTGATATCCAACCATCGAAAACAGGGACAGAGGGTATAGAATAACCACGACGAACTAAGGGAACATTAAGTTCAAACATTAAAAACTAGAAACTCACAATTCTCAGCATTAAGAAAGACCAATTTTAGAAAATAAACGGGAAACTTTCTGAAATCTTAACAATCTAATAATTTTTTAATAATCTCTTTACAATCTGCTTCTTCTTGAAGAAACATTAAGTTTTTTCTTTCGTAATATTGAAAATTCTATCAACCTTATAAAATCGAGTTTAAAAAAAACAACTCGAAATCCTCTCGCGTCTTAAAGAAAAGCTTATTGGAACCCTTTAGCTCCTTAAAGTACATCTTCAAACCTCATTTCTGATCAAAGTTATTTTTATTTAATCTGTTCTTGAAGCTCATTCCAACGTTTTGGCCTAGTATCTACCGTAAGATAAGTCATTGGTTTATATTTATCAATCAGTAACAATTCCCTCTCATATCTTTACGATTTAATGAGAAAAGACAATTGTTCTTTTCGAAAAGAAAAAAAAGATGAATTATCTTTGGTACGAGGAAAAATTACGAGCTGAACCTTTGCATTGGAGCTGGAATGCATAGAAGCAACGAAATACTCACCCCATCAAAGTCAGTAGTGTATTCAGTGTCGGAGTGTGAGCTGTCAGGTTCAGCACAACAAGGATCTTCTTTATTACAAACTGCCTTACTCCATTTTATAGCCTTATCCAGTAGATCACTTGGAATAGTCCAGGAAGCGGCTTTACCAACTAACTGTTTGGTCATCATCAATGCACTAACTGTCCCGGTGTTCAGCTTGTTACGCAGTCTAGTTTTCATGTGCGACAGGAAAGAGAACTGTCGCTTTGCAGCAGTGCTTGTATGGGGAAGACAACAGAGGTGCAACATAAAGATCGACAGATCAGCAAACGTTTTTCGCCAATAAAGGTTCTTTAGATGAAAAATACTCTTCGAGAAACCAGATGGTTGGTCGACCACATCTTGACCAAGATCAGATCGGCTCAACCTGAGCTCTTGCAGCTGACGGTCAATGCTTTCTCTGTTGCGTTCTACAATCGTTGCATCGCTTCCCAGAAGGGTAGAAAAGCGCACGAGAATGCAAATAATGAACACCTCTTCAGATCGAAGTGCAACGCAGGGATCCAAAATCTTAATATCGGACAAAATGGGATCTTCCCAGCTTATTCTTTGTCTCATCTGCTTGCAGAACCTCAGACAGTTGAACTTAAAGGCTTTGAGTGAGTCCTCAGCAATCCTTGACCCGCGTTCCTCCAGGTAACATTCGGTATTGGTGCCTAATTTCATGTCATCCAGTTCAAGATAGGTCGCGGGAACCAGGTCTATGGAGAAAGGTGATTCGCTACCAGTATCAGGCGTTTTCTTATGAACATTTGGAGTAATATTGCGTACGTCGTAGTGAAGCTGCTCACGGATTCTTGTGTCACTGCTCTGAAAGTCCGTGTTTAGGGAGTTGGTAATCCCAAGAACGTGGGCAAGAAAATAGAGAGAGGCCTTCGTGACAGGATTGTTTAAAGCGTTGTATATTTTGAGTGCCTTCTCCTTACTCGCCTTGTAAGCAGTGCCCTCGCCTATCGCGTGACCACAGTAAAACAATAACAAGGCATTCCAGGTTTCTAATAGCTGTCTGATGGGTGCTTCAAAGCTGAGCCATCTCTTAGAAACCACCGATAGCAACTGTATCACTTCAATTTTAGCAAACTTCTGGTGATCATGAAATTCTCCAATCCTCTTTGGACTATGGGTAATGTAGCGTTTTGTATCATGCATAAAAGACTCTAACCAGTCTGGCAAGGTTTTAGATGCTGCTGAAGCAGCAGCTTAAAAGACTTATAAAAGAACCTTAAAAGACACTTTTTACAATCTAATAACAGACAGATAATTTGTGCGAATTGGTTTATACAGGGAAAAAATTCAATAATATAAAAGCCTTTTCACTCCGACCTATCGTCTTTTCGATTCAATTCAAAATGGTTGTTTCAAAATGACCATGGCTGTCATTTGTGATTAATGTGATGAAGCTCTAGATTTATGATACATAGATGTCGTCTCAAAATTACTAAAAATAATTTGAAAATGCGAGCTCTACAAAATTCAGCTTCTAGCAGAATATTAGGTCATATTAGAAGCCTTTAGCATAAAAACCTGTGACTTTTTACCATTCAGCGGCAAAAACCTGTGAACCTGTGACCATCAAAAAAACCTGTGAAGTTTCACAGGAAACCTGTGACTGTGGCAACACAGTGTCTAGCTGGAATCCCATTTGTCTAGCCAGAATCCAATGTCTAGGCAACGACCGTTCACATGTAAAATTCGTTGCTTAGCTAAGACTACAAATTTAGTTTCAAATTGTCATTTCTAGCCAATCAATAGAGCTTATGCGGGCAAAATTTTCAAATATTATAATCCCTATTTTTACTGTCACAAGCTAATGGATGAGATAAGCAAAACAATTGCCTTAGTGTGCTTCATTATTATGTCTGGTGTTGCATACTTGCCTAAAATGAAAAAAACAATTAATGAGAACACAAAAATTAAATTTCAGTTTACAAATGTAAACAAAAATGATGAAAATAGGGCATCTCGACTCAATCTGATTGGCTGTAATCGAAAATCCTAGACATTGAGTTCTAGAGGCTAGAACTCAATGTATAGCCAAGCACCTTGTCTAGCGTGTCTAGCTAAGCGCCGAATTTTACTTGTGAACGGTTGTTGCCTAGACATTGGATTCTGGCTAGACATGTGTCTAGACATAGGATTTTAGGTAGACACGCTTGTGAACGCCGCTGTATCGGACCAGATATAGCCCGAGGCTATAGGATAAGACCCCCAGTACTCACACAATTATTTTGATCCAGATTTATCTTTCATAAACAGGAACAACAGGATCAAAATCTTGGGCTTGATTTAGCATATTTAAGAACAGTATTTAAGAGATAATCTAATAAATTGTGAAAAGAGGATTCAAAATTCACGCGATTAATGATTGTGACAAAGGAGATGGGATTTGTCTACTTCACAATGCTTGAAAGGTATGTCAGCACGTAACTGTATAACCTTTTGGACCCGATTTGGACCACTGTTCCCATTTTCCACTGATAATTTTTCCCAAATTTTTGTTGATAACTTTCCCAAATTTCGTCGATTATTTTCCCAAATTTTTTACAAACATGTGAAAAATTTGGGAAAATAATCAACGACATTTGGGAAAATTATTAACGAAATTTGGGAAAATTATCAACGAAAATTTGGGAAGTTTTGACCCGATATAGACCTTCATAGAAAACTGTTAAGGGCTAGGCACACGTAAGCTGATTTCAGGAACCAATTTCAGCGAGGGTGTATTCCACGTCGAGTGATTCTAATTAATGATGCTAAGAGGGCTTAGTAACAGTTTTTTGGTAATTAATCATCATAAATTACGTTCTAGAAAAAGAATGTGCTAGAGCTTTAGGCATGTAATTATTCGTATTTAATGATTATCGTATATTAATCATAATTAATGATGATTAATCACCAAAAAAGTCACTAAGGCCCGCCTCTTAGCATCATTAATTATAATCACTCGACGTGTAATATACCCTTGATGAAATCGGTTCCCGAAATCAGCTACGTGTACCTAGCCCTTAGCTAACATTTTTCCCAACAATCGTTTTTCCGCCGTCCAACTAAAAATTGTTACCTAACATTGTTAAGAGGATTTCTCTAACAAATCAACTACTTGTTGAAGGAAATTGTTGGGAAATTTAAAGCAAAATATTCAAAAATAAGCAGGATGGGTACTTTTTATGCTTACAATATTGATGGAGAATCGAGGACTGATACTATTTCTTATTTTCTTCCTTTCCCAAAAAAAACAATTCTTCCATTGAAAAATAGGAAAACAACGAAATTGCCACGTAGTCATAGCAATTTGATACGATAAAAAATCTAACGATTTCATTTATGCGATCAGATTATATTTTTTACTATGTTGATCCACTTCCTCTATAGTTGTGATAATTTATGTAAATGCACTAAACAGTTACTTTAGGAAAGCTTCAGCACTGGTGTTTTAATTTTCGCCTAAATTCAATGTACTTTGCCAAGTAATAAAATGTTTCGTGCCGTTGTTTCACTTGCTGGCATTAAGTTATATTTTTTTTCCTGTAAGATATGAACACTTTGAAATATTCTATTAATTGATTTTCAAAGCTTTGGTGTCAGTTGGGTAATATCAAGCTGAGATAAACTCAGAGCAACACTATCTTGGTCAGAATTTTTCTTTGAATTTTCTGCCCAATATCATGTTTCTGCGAATTGAGCTAACTATTTCTGTTAGCTAACAATTCTGTTTCCACCTTCCAAACAAATTTTTGTTAGCTAACAATTGGACGACGGAAAACCACTTAAGTTTCTTCAATTTTCTTGTTTTTTTTTTTTTTTTTTTTTTTTTTACAGAAACGTCATGGACGCGATTCGATTTGAAAAATACTACATTTTGCTGAAAGCTCCGATTTGAATTGAAATATACTAAATCTTGCTGAGCGGTGATTTGACATGAAAAATACTAAATCTTTTTTGAGTGGTGATTAGTATCAAAAATACGAAACAGTTTGAATTATTTATTTTTTTAAGGATAAACATAACACTAGCATCAGAGTTTCATCCTGAATTCAAATATGCCATTCATTTCCGTTACAAATTATTTTGAAAATTGCTTCTAGGCTAGGATTAAGAGACCTACGCTCTGCCCACTAAGCTACCGAAATTTGTGTGTTATGTAAGATCCGAGTCGCAGCTGTAGCTAGTAACCTAGTAAGAGACGATCACGTCCAATACTAAAATATAATAACCCATAACACTATAAATAGAGTCAGATCAAAACAAGAAGTACACTATTTGAACAGGCTTTTCCGAAATCCCTAAATAAAAAACTTACCGTCCCTTGGCTTGAACAACAAGGGATATGTATTGGCTTGAAAATCAAGAAGCGTGGCTGCAACTATGATATTCTACATATACGGCACCTTTCCTTTCTTTCTTTTTCTCCTCAGATAGCTTGGCACTGTAACATCGTAGAATTGTTTAATGTCTCATTTTTATACGGGTTGCAGCGGTAGCTAGCAACCTAGTAAGGGACAATCACGCCCCATAGTAAAAAATAAAATAGCCCATAACTACTAAAAGTAGAATTAGATCAAATAACGAAGTGCACTATTAGAACAGGCATGTTCGAAACCCCTTTATAGGAAACTTGGGAGCGTTGCATTTGCGCCATAAGATCAAAAGCTAGACAACACGGCTAGCTTCAAGAATTATGACACTAATCAAGAATTTACAAGACAATTCCAGAACTGTGACACTAGGCTCAAATTGCAAGGCAGTAGAAGAAGAAACAACAGTGAAAAGATGGGACAAAAAGAAGGGGAAGATCACAATATTTGCCCAAGGTCTGTAGCTGACTACAACAAGTCCTTGGGCGGAGTGGACATGGCTGACCGTATGATCAGTTATTCCCGATTCACTTCCAGAACTAGAAAATGGACCTTAAGATTCCTTCATCATTCAATTGATGCTGTATAGTCAAATGCTTTTATCGAGATACAGGCTCATGAAGAAAATAGCAGACCAAGCTTGAACAAACTCATCTTACATCGTTTTTATATTGCAAGCACCTTCTCCGTCGGCCAAAATCGGAGCAGTATGTCGGGGAAGATGACGACTGTGAAGTAGTTTTGGTTGATAATTTCATTAAGCGCCAACCATGACCGCCTGAGAGAGTTAGAAAAGCCATTTACTTACCTGAATACCACAACCTAAAGAAAAGAGGTGCCGCCTTCCTGGCTGCTCAATGAAGATAAGGTGGTGGTGTGTTGAGCGTATGGTGTTTCTAAATCTTGTTGGTGACAGAAACTACTTCTCTTGTTTCCACTAGTAAACTACTGGTGGAAAAAAATTTCTGCCTATTTCTCTTGATAAAAATAAGTGTTATATAGTCGACATATATGTTTGATTTACTTGATTAAGAACCGATGTCAACGGAAGTGGACAGTGTATTTTGGAGAGGGGAAGAGAGTGAAACATTTTTTGGGGTCGTTTTTGAAATCAGTGATCTCTAGAGTGGCCCACATTTGTCGGGATGTTAATTATGGGTGGCTTCTTCGAACCATTCACGCCAATGGCGCCTCTTTTTTCTTTATCTGCATTTATTTTCATATTGGTCGAGGAATATATTACGGCTCGTTCCACTACTTTGAGACGTGAATAACAGGGATCGCCCTATTATTCCTAGTGATAGCCGCCGCCTTTTTAGGGTATGTCCTTCCATGGGGGCAGATATCCTTTTGAGGGGCTACTGTAGTTACAAATTTGGTGTCGGCGGTCCCCTACATCGGGAATGATGTAGTTCAATGACTCTGAGGGCGTTTGCCGTAGACAACCCCACTCTCACACGCTTCTTCACCTTTCATTTTTTGATTCCCTTTTTAGTTGCCGGCTTGACCATAATTCACCTTTTGTTTCTTCACCAAAGAGGCTCTAATAATTCTCTAAGGATTAACGCCAATGTGGACAAACTCCCTTTTCACCCCAGTTATGTAAAAATCAAGCGTCATCAATGCCTATATTTATGCCGGTAGTCAGAAGATTATGCAGGCATGCCTTAAAAGTAAGTATATACCAAAAGAAAAAGCACATTTATCCTTTCTTTGATACTCTCCTACTTCCTATGAAGTAAATATGTCATTTTATAGTCAACCAGCGGATGAACACCCACTAAAGAAGTTTTTGTCACTTTCTATTTTGAAAAAAAGTGCAAGACAAGCCTTTATTTTTGGGCATAATGATATCAACGTTGCTAAACTCTAAAAATTTTCCCATAAATTTTGAGTTTTTTATACGGCCATAAATTATAAATTAAATCAAAATTTTATAGACAAACTAAAAAATTAATAATTAGATTATATAAAATATATATTTATCTTATATATAAATATTTATCTTAAAAATTAAATTTATAATACTTTAATTACAATTACTTTAAAATAAATATATTTCACAAATATTGTAACTTCTTCTAAGCCCTCAGAAGTTAGGTTGGGGAGTAATTCCATCCCTAGTCTTCCGGTGGATAATCCCACGGCGTAGCCTCATCGCGGCGGAAAGAGTATCATTATTGATTCCTTGGCGAACACGAAGAGGGTGCCAGCAGCCTGGGAACTTGCTGGTCAAACAAATCCCCAACTAACATCCACGATAATGATAAGTACTGCAATTTTGATATGGCGTCCTCGGTACAAGCTCTCGTTAGGGAAGGCGACGGAGGGAAAAAACTGACGAGTCTTCCGAGATAGTAAAATTCCCTTGAAGATCGGATAGTGGAACGTCCGATCAATTAAAATAGATGCAACCAAAATACTAGTTGCAAATGAGATGCAGAAGTATGGAATAGACTTTCTATGTATGTCTGAAACTTCAGTCTCCGATTGCGGTATATAAACTACTATTAGCTCATCAAATGAGCCGTATAGACCTGTATTATTCAGGAGTTGATGACAACTCTGGTCCACTTGGAGTTCGTTTTCTCATTTCTGATGCTGCAAATCGTGCCCACATTAAAGGGGATCCAATATATCCAAGACTTGTTTTAGTAAAGTTTAGAGGGCGAAAGACTATTCTTACATTCATCTCTGCGTACTCTGACCTCAAATGTGACGAAAGAGACAAAGTATACGTTTTATAATGACCTGAAATAAATTTTGGTGCAAGTTACCACCCGAGACTTCCTTCTTCTTGCTGGGGATTCGAATGCCAGAGTTTGACCAAGATAATGTGGTACTCCAATGGCGGAGTTACCAAAGCCCACAGAGATTATGTACTTGTCAAGTCTAGATTAAAAAGTTCTGTGCTGGCTTCTCGCTCATATCTTGGTGCAAACATAGGTTCCCAGTCTGGTTCTGATCACAACCTAATAATTACTAGAATTCAGCTACGTTTACCTACCAGGTATAGAAACTCGTATTCCCCCCAGAATATATGTTGCTGGTTTGAATAACCATGGAACCAAGACTATGTTCTACCTTGCCTTGTCAAACCGGCTTAGAGCTCTGACCACCGTGAATGATGAAGAAAACGTCGAGGAGCTTCCCTATAGTTCTGTAGAGTTATTTAATTCTGAAGAAAATAAATGAAATAGTTTGCTGCAGCAATACAGGAGTCAGCGAAAGAAATCCTTAGTATGTCAAAACCAAAAAGAAAATGCTGGATCAGCAAAGGAACCAATAAGTTAGCCGACAACTGTCAAGCGTCTTGCTCTAAGACAGAACGCAGGAAGCGCAGAGCAAAAGTTTAGAAATTTTACAGTATGGATAGGCAAAACTACTGGAAGGAAATGGCAGACTCTATGGAAACCGCGTCTAAGGCACAGGATACCCGTAAGCTCTATCAATTGCTGAAACGGGCCACTCGGAGAAAGCAACAAGTCTCTGAGATCATTCACCTGAAAGACGGGCATATCATAATGGACCTATCGGTGAGAGTGGAAAAAAGGAAGGGACTTTTTCAAGAACTCTTGAATTCGTCATATCGTCAGCAGATAATCTCAAATTTCTCATCCAGCGGTCCTTTGAGCACCTTATAAAATTTTTCTCGAACACCCCCCCCCCCCCCCCCGATAATGATGAAATAAAAGAAAGTCGTTCGTTCACTGAAGAACCCCAAGTCTTCTGGTAAAGACGGTCTGCTTCCAGAGCTATATAAAGCTGCTGATCAGATTGTCGCTGCTCAGCTCAAACCCCTGATTGACCAAATCTGGACCGGAGAACTTCTCGAAGAAGTGGAATAGAACAAGCATATTTAACCAGAGGTTCTTGTAACAAGCAAATTTTTATCCTTAGGCTGTTGTTACAGCAGTGCCATATATATGGCTTGCCGCTGATCCTTATCTTCATCGATTTCATAGCAGCGTTCAACTCAGTTGAGCTAGATATTTTCTGGGTTATTCTAGAGGAGGATGGAATCCCTTCACATCTTGTAAAGCTTTTGAGAGCATACTTTGAGGGCACGCAGATGAGGGTACAGGCTTATGGTTAAACCCTACCTGAAAATTTCGCTGTACGCTAAGGAGTAAAACAAGAAGATGTCCTATTCTCCATCTTTTTCAATTATGTAATTGACTGGATTAAAGAGTGTTGTCAGCACAGATGCAGGAGTGACGGTTGGAAAAGGTGTTCAGGTCGCTTACATAGATTATCCTGGTTATTTTGCCGTCGCTGAGGATGATCTACTAAGAGACCCAATGATGATGGACAAAGTTGCATACTATTCTGCAATGGTTGGATTAATAATTAACCCAGCAAAGACCATACTGATGTGTGCTAATGCCCAAGGTTCCCTCTTATATATTATTGGATGGCAACAGCATTGAACAAGTTAAATAATTTGTCTAACTCAGATCCCTTGTGGATTCAGAGGGGGGACCTGATCATGAAAACGAAAATTACAGTTGACGAGGTGATTGTCAGAAGTACACTCCTATATGGATGCAAAAATTGGGTTGTTAAAGCTAAAAATAGTAGTAAACTGGATGTCTTTGATCACGACTGTCTTTGTCATATTCTACGGGTCCAGCACCAAGAACGAGGATCTAACAGTCATCCGTGACCAATGTAAACAACAGTACCCAATCTCGGAAATTGTAAAGAGACGAGGGCTCCTGTGGCCATTGTCTACGCCACTAAGACTACAAATGCACCTCAAAGTAACATTGTAACTTCCGTCTAAAGGCCGTCCTGTTCTCGTGCCTACTTTATTCACTGATGATGGTTGCCAGGAATAGGCACATCAAGGCCAGTTCTGGCCCCTCTTGCACCCAGGGAAAAATCTAGATAAGCGCCTCCTCCCCCCCGCCCCCCTGTCCCAAAAATTCAGAATTTTTTCTATTAAAAAATAAAATTTATTTATTAACAAAATTATCAACTCAACAAAGAGCCAAAATAGGAAATTTGTATCACTAAAGGTAGTGAGTTTTGGGCAACTTGCTTATTTCATACAAAATTATTCATAAATGAACATTTGACGAAAGGTAAGCTTGCTATTCATTCTTGAACTGAGGATCTCCCAAATATTCTCGTCAAGTGTTTTATTTCTTTCAAAAGGTATTTTGGGGAAACTATGTAAATGAGTGATATCAAAAGAAAAACTTAATTGCTTACAAAGAAGCAAAAAAAAAAGAGTTGTCAGTAGTGTATACTTGATTAAAACTTGGAACATATGTCTAGGTAACTTGCATAAGAAATGATTTAAGGATCTTTTGGGCCAAAATACAAAGCAGTAAACTATATCAATACTATTCAAGACCAAATATCTGATTCAAA
Source organism: Artemia sp. Kazakhstan ARC1039 (assembly GCA_029168905.1). Lineage (NCBI taxonomy): Eukaryota > Metazoa > Arthropoda > Branchiopoda > Anostraca > Artemiidae > Artemia > Artemia sp. Kazakhstan ARC1039. The sequence goes on along the minus strand of JAQQPU010008521.1, from coordinate 5,838 downwards.
CTCTTGGAAAAAGTAAGCTAGTGTACAATAATCCATTGGAAACTGGGTACATAGTTTGAGATTGCAAATTGTTTTTTTTTTTTTTTTACAAATTCATCTTGCCAAAAATTCAAAAAAAATAAATGAAGTTATCAGGCCTCATTTTTAATCCAAATCTGTTTAAATTTAGTTTTAAGACCCAACTAATCTCAGCAAATCAATTTGAGAATATCTGGATTATTGCTTGGCCTAAGAAAAACGGCCAATTATCGGTAACCAGTAAAACTTTTATTATGATCAGTTAAACAAACACTTACAGCACTCAATTCTGTCAAAGATCTAAAATAGATTATTCTTCAATCTTTTGAAGTAACTATATCTGAGAATAAGAGCTATTACTGTGGGTTTAAACATTCTAATTTTTTTTTCAAAGCCCCAATCTGTTGTTTCTCAGAGAGTTAATGTTTACAGAGTGACAACATCGTTTTCAGATTACAGGTTAACGGGGTGAAACAAATAGTTTCCAAATAAGTAAAACAAGATTTATACGGAGTTATTGGAGCTTTAGTAATTTCACGTCTTTAGCTTAATGGAGCCATTCTAAATCAATACAGTTTAGAACAAATTGGTAACTTCTCATAATTGGTAACAGCAGAATTTCCACCCAAACTCCATCCCTCTTATTGAGACGCTACATTTGTTTTTTAAAAATCTTCTTTATAGGATTTTCCTAGACCGGCATCCAAATTAACTGCAACGTAATAACTTTAAATAAGCGGAGAGGAGCCTCTTAAATCCAGGCAAATTTTAAGGGATCTGAATAACCAGCAACTAGATTTCATAAAAATAAACAAAAAAGCTCGCCTCAACACTCTAGAGGATCACATCACAAAAAAAAACACTCTAAAGGATCCTTTCAAGCTGCTTAGAATGCTAATTTTGGCCAATTTTCTAGGGAGGACAAGGATACCCTTGGGTATACCTAGCAAAGGAACATACAGCAGTAAGTTTCAGTCAAAACCCCTCTTACACCGTTCACCAAACAAATAACAACATACATATTGATTTCGTTTTTTTTTGGGAGGATAGGACTTGCTCATTTAACGCTTTTTTCAGTGCATAAGAGCCCTCTTACAAAACGAATTTGTCAGCATAAGTTCAGAACATATAAATCTTAAAGTTTTGTCATTTGGGTTCCTCATCCAATGCCAATCAAACAAAATGTGGTTTCTACTTAGAATCTAAAGGGCAGCACCGGCACAAATAGTAAGAAAAACAAACAAGTCTTTCAGTTTTTCAAAATTCTAGTTACCTTGGTCAAGGGCCGTGGGTTAACGTAACTTTAATCATTTTCAGGCCCCCTCCCTTTCAAACAAATCTTGTGGTCTACTTACGCAAGCAAACAAAATGATAATTTATGAATTCTGAAAATTTTAAACTAATTCAGAAAGTAAAATTTTTCACACAGGTCAATATCAGAACGCATTGAAATGTTGTATGGTCGATAATCATTTTTTTTTTCATTTTCAATAAACAGAACATTTCTCAGGTACTGAAAAATCGATTTTCTCAGCAATTCAAAATCAAAGTTTTTGGGTCTTTTCGAAGATTATATACGGACAAAACAATGTTTTTCAGTTTTTTTGTGCGGTTGAGTCTCTTGAACCAAAGATACATAATTCCGAATAATACCATAAATAAAGAAGTGCACCTGTGGCTGAAAATTATCTTATGTTTTTTTTCTATAAATCGAAACCAGGGTAATTCAGTGATGATCGTTTATAAAGAAAAAACTGGGACACATGTGCCACAAATCTGTTATTGTCAATTCCATGGTTCCCGTTTCTTTAGCCTTGATTATTTTCATTTTTTTGTGGAATTAAATTAAACAATTGACAACTAATTATATCTTGCTTTCTTGTGTAAGTTTTTAGTTGCTTAAGAATCCTAAATATTAGGCACTTCAGTTTTGGACAATGTACACTTTTGTTTCTTTTGAGATTATCAATTTAAGAGGAATTTTTGGAAAATAGGGATTTGCCTTTTTCGGTTTGTGTGGTTCCACATTGGTCATAGGATGAAAAGACAAGCTGAACTTGCCAAAAGAAAACACAGAAAACTATAGAAATATCCAAAGTGCTAATTTAAATGTAAGAATTAGCCAACGTGGAACAGCTTTAATTCTTCATCAAGTTTTCGTTTTTAAATAAAAATCAATATTCTTCCCAATGTCTTAGTCTATACACTGAGAAACGTTTTCTAGAATAAGCTGTTAGATGCTAATTCAGAGCTGACTTAAATGAAAATACCCTTTTGCACAAGTCACATTTAAATTTTGTCACCTGTATGCACTCTTTGAGCATGTTCAACTAGTCTAGCCACGGCAACCATTTCTTGCATTAATCATCTTTTAAACAGTTTCTCACCTGTATGAAATCTTTGGAGCTCATTCAAAAACCTTGATGTAAACAGGCATTTCTTACATAAATTACATTGGTAACACTCAAGCAAACTTGTACTACAAAAGAAACTAAAATTGCTAAGAAAACTAAATACAAAAAAAAAAAAAACAAATTTGATGTACTAATTTGTGGTTGTGAGAATAACAACCACAAGCCACCGAGGATACAACAATCTTCCTAAACTCCTTTATGCAGTCTTTAGTGCCTGTAAAATTGCTAAAATCACAGAAGTTTTTCTACACACATAACATATGAAAGGTTTCTCATCTGTGAGCAGTCTTTGATATGTATTCAAACTGCAAACTTGCGCAAAAACACTTCTCACATACATAATATGTAACTGTCTACTTACTCATATGCCCTGTTTGGTGCTTGTTCAAATTTTCTGCTCAAGAAAAGGTTTTTGTCACGTACATAACATTAATACAGTTTCTCACCCGTATGCATTCTTTGATGGGTGTTCAAATGTGATGCTTGAGAAAATGTTTTATCACAAAAATTACATTTAAAGGGCTTCTCACCCGTGTGTACTCTTTCATGGGTGTTCAAACTTGATGCTCTAGAAAAGGTTTGGTCACAAACATCACACTTAAACGGCTTCTCACCCGTATGCAGTCTTTTATGGGTGTTTAAATTTGAAGATTGAGAAAAGGTTTTATCACAAACGTCACACTTAAACGGGTTCTCACCCGTATGCATTCTTTGATGGGTGTTCAAATTTACTGCGTGGGAAAAGGTTTTATCACAAACGGCACACTTAAACGGTTTTTCACCCGTATGCACTCTTTTATGGGTGTTCAAATTTGATTTTGTAGAAAAGGTTTTATCACAAACGTCACACTTAAACGGGTTCTCACCCGTATGCACTCTCTTATGGGTTTTCAAATGTGATGCTCGAGAAAAGGTTTTATCGCAAACGTCACACTTAAACGGTTTTTCACCCGTATGCACTCTTTTATGGGTGTTCAAATTTTGTGCAACAGAAAAGGTTTTATCACAAACATCGCACTTATGAGTTTTTTTATATCTTTTCAATTTTTTTTCCTTTTTGCTTTGAAGGTGACCTTTCAAACCTATTTTATGATATTCTAAACCTTTTCCTTCAGATTCTGACGCACACGAAATTAAGAAACTGCTTGTGGATGGATTCTTTGAAACAGCTAGTGACGTATTTCCCTGAAAGTGAAGTCCAGACACGTGTGGTGAAAAGTGACCTAAAAGTTTAAAATGCTACAGAGTTAACCAAATAAAACAAAAAATCAAAACTCTTAAAACTGAAAACAAATACATATCTTTCAAAATGTTTTGAAAGTCTTCTGACTTAAAAACAGAAAAAACAGTATATCTTTCAATACTACTAATTTTTTAACAACTAATTTTTTTTTCGATCCCTCTTCTCTCCTTGGTAATATTACAACAAATATCAGGAATTATTGTAACAAAAAGAGGGAGAGAGCTAAAACAATGCACATCATATGTTGAAGTTAGAATTTTTGGGCAGCCACAAAGCTTTGGATTAAAAAAAAAACGACGAAAGTCACGTTTTCTTCAGGTATTACAAATAACAATTCAAATAGGGATAAATCATTTTAATAGACAATGAAAAACAATAAGCAAATTCTGGACATTTCGGTTGCACGTAGTGACACGGCCATCAGCGTTTGGGTACTTTTGAGTCGTTTAAAAAAATGTCCTTTGTAACAAAGAGCCAGGCTCGAGTACCTTGCCAGCAGATTTATTTACTGTGCTATACTTTTTATTTTATACAGACCAAGCAGAAATTTTAGGTTTAAAATTTCTATTGAACTGTGAACAATAAATACGTTGTTTTAGTTCACTGTTCATCGGCTATAAGCGAATTGTTAAATAAAACAATATTTAGGCTGTGACTGAGAACTGGTCACAGGCAACTGATAATTAGTGATTGAAAACGGAACTTTTGCATGCAGAAAACACATTTGTTTGGTATAAAATTTTCGATAGGCTCTGATTGATTAGTTTCGATTTTTTTTTTTTTGGTTATCATTTTTCACTTTGTATTAAAAGGTTGTAACCTTCTGAGGAAAACTTGACTTTTTTTTTTAATCCAATGAGACTCGCTATGTTCTTCTAGCTAAATATTTAAAACAACTCGTTCTAAAATAGACAAAAAAAACTTTTGACTTCATCTGCACAAAATGAATTTAGTATTTTTGTTTGAATTTTGCGTTTTCAGTAAAACAATATTCTACACTATAAATTTCTGGAAGGCAGTTCAAATAATAATAGCCAATTTTCTGCTTCTTTCAAATTCACCTTTGAATCAAAATAATGGACAGATTTATTTCTTTATCTCTTAATTTGAAGAGAAATATACACTATAAATATGGATTATAAAATGTATGTAGAGATATAGTTTTAAGGCTTATTATCAAGGCTTTTGAAAATAATAAAACCTGCAAAACTACTTCGTGATAATTTAAAAATGTTCGTTAAAGATTACAAAAGCGGTTCGGCAAACACCTGCACATTGGAAAAAGAAAAAGAAAGTTACATCTTAAGATTAAGTCTTTGTCCTGTTTCTGTCCAACAAAATAATATCCAATACATTTTAATCAACTACAATACAATGTTTCAGATATACCTTCATTGTTAGAACATCTGGGTTGCAATTTCTGGGTGTCGTCTTCAAATGCACATGGTCCTGAAATGCTAGGTAAATTTTTCTTAAACGTGAAAAAACACCCTGAGCTTTGTCTCTTCTACTTTTAACATCTTCACCGCTCCCACCATCTTTACTAATAATACTATAAAGGTAAGTGAAGCTGCTCACCTGATCTATCTAATTTCCAAAACTTTCAACTACGTTGAAAAAAATGGATATCTCAAAATTTTGATTGGATGTGTTTGGGAAAATGGTGGGCGTGAGAGGGTTGTTAGTCACTATCCAATCCCTTTCAACTAATAAAAAAGGCACTAGCCCTTTCAATTTCCAATTGAATGAGCCCTTTTGAAGTTTCTACGACAACGCTTTCAATGAAAAATGTATATGCCCCCAGGGCATCACTAACAACCCTTGCCCTGAGGGCAGGGTTATAATTTCCTGCACTCTGAACGTCACGGGACAAATTGGCTATCTCAAAATTTTTATTGGTTGGTTTGGGGAAATGATGGGCGTGGATGGGGCGTTAGTTGCCTTCCAATCACATTCGACTATTAAAAAGGGCAACTAGCCCTTTAAATTTCCGACCGAATGAGCCTTTTTTTAAGTTTCTACGACAATTTCTTCGATACGAAGTGCCCTGCTCGATACGAAGGGTTGTGGGGGAGTGTCCTCCTCAAAAACATATTTTCTATCAGGAAATCAGCTGCGCTGAACAAAATGGCTATCTCAAAATTTTGATTGGATGTGTTTGGG
>JAQQPU010008520.1:16822-35403 GCA_029168905.1 Artemia sp. Kazakhstan ARC1039 | reverse complement strand
AAGAACTTAAGTGGAAGATTTTTATTTTCTCTGGATAAATTAGAATTCAATTGTGTTCTTTGGTAAAATTCAGTAGGGAACTTGAACTTTTCTTCACTTCGTTGAGAAAATTTAAAATTGAACTAGAACTTTTTATCTTCCGTGAAAATATTCACAAGTATGGTATTACTTTTTCTATCTTCCACCGAAAAATTTAGAATTGAACTTTAAATTTCTTTATGTCCTTGTGAAATGAAGAACTGAAGTGGAAGATTTTTATTTTCTCTGGAGAAATTAGAATTGAATTGTGTTCTTTGGTAAAATTCCGAAGAGAACTTGAACTTTTTTATCTTCTGTGAAAAATTTGGAATAGTATTTTAAATTTTTCATCTCTTCGAGACAGATCTGAACTAAAGTGGAAAATTTTATATTATTTGGAAAAACAGAAATGATCAATGACTAATTTCTTTTTCATTGAGAAAATTCAGAAGAGAACTTGAACTTTCCTTGACTTCGTTGAGAAAATTTTAAATTGAACTTTAAAGTTTTTCATCTCTTTGAGAAAAGTCGGAACTGAATTTAAGAAAATTTAGAATTAAAGTGAAACTTTTTATCTTCATAGAAAATAATCACAATCATAGTATAACTTTTCTTATCTTCTGTGGAAAAATTAGAACTGAACTTTAAATTTTGTATGTCTTGGTGAACTTAAAACTGACGTGGAAGCTTCACCTACGAAATACTAAGAAACCTTAGCTCAGAAAAGCCTGAAATATCCAACTAGTCATCCCAAACTAGAAGTTTCAGACAACAAACACCTATGAGGGACTAAGAATCCTAGCTCTGAAAAGTCCAAAAAGCAAACTACACCTCCCAAATCATAATTTTCTGAAAGCACACACCTATGAAATGCTAAGAAATCTAGCTCAGAAAAGTCAAAAATAGCAAACCACTTATTCCCAAATCATAGGTTTCAGTCAACACACACCTACGAAAGGCTAAGAAATCCAGCTCAGAAAAGTCAAAAAATAGCAACCCACACATCCCAAATCATTGGTTTCAGACACCACATACCTACGAAAGACTAAGAAATCTGGTTATGAAAAGTCGGAAATAGCAAATTGCATACCTCAAATCATAAGTTTCAGACAACACATACCTATGAAATACTAAGAAAGCTTAGCTCAGAAAAGCTTGAAATAGCAAACTATTCATCCCAAACTATAGGTTTCAGACAAAAAACACCTATGAGGGACTAAGAATCCTAGCTCTGAAAAGTCTATAAAGCAAACTACAAATCCCAAATCATAATTTTCTGACATCACGCATCTATGAAAGGCTAAGAAACCTAGCTCAGAAAAGTCAAAAATAGCAAATTAACCATCCCAAATCATAGGTTTCAGACAACACATACCTATGAAAGGCTATGAAATCCAGCTCAGAAAAGTCAAAAATAGCAACCCACCCATCCAAAATCATTGGTTTCAGACAACACACATCAACAAAAGACTAAGAAATCTAGCTTAGAAAAGCCCGAAATAGTAATTTACATATCCCAAATCATAAGTTTCAGACAACATTCACCTACGAAATACTATGAAACCTTAGCTCAGAAAAGCCTGAAATAGCAAATTACACACCTCAAATCATAAGTTTCAGACAACACACACCTATGAAATACTAGGAAACCTTAGCTCAGAAAAGCCTGAAATAGCAAACTACTCATCCCAAACTATAGGTTTCAGACAACAAACATCTATGAGGGACTATGAATCCTAGCTCTGAAAAGTCCAAAAAGCAAACTATAAATCCCAAATCATAGGTTTCAGGCAACACACACCAACGAAAGACTAAGAACCTTATATCCCAAATCATAGGTTTCAGTCAACACACACCAGGTTTCAGACAACACACACCAACGAAAGACTAAGAACCTTATATCCCAAATCATAGGTTTCAGTCAACGCACACCAACAAAAGACTAAGAAATCTAACTCAGAAAAGCCCGAAATAGTAATTTACATATCCCAAATCATAAGTTTCAGACAACATTCACCTACGAAATACTATGAAACCTTAGCTCAGAAAGGCCTGTAATAGCAAATTAGACACCTCAAGTCATATGTTTCAGACAACACACACCTATGAAATACTAAGAAACCTTAGCTCAGAAAAGCATGAAATAGCAAACTACTCATCCCAAACTATATGTTTCAGACAACAAACACCTATGAGGGACTAAGAATCCTAGCTCTGAAAAGTCCAAAAGCAAACTACTCATCCCAAACTATAGGTTTCAGACAACACACCCCAACGAAAGACTAAGAAATCTAGCTTAGAAAAGTCAAAAATAGTAATTTACATATCCCAAATCATAAGTTTCAGTCAACACACACCCACGAAAGGCTAAGAAATCCAGCTCTGAAAAGTCCAAAAGCAAACTACTCACCCCAAACTATAGGTTTGAGACAACAAACACCCATGAAAGGCTAAGAAATCTAGCTCAGAAAAGTCAAAAATAGTAATTTACATATCCCAAATCATAAGTTTCTGACAACACACACCTATGAAAGGCCAAGAAACCTAGCTCTGAAAAGTCAAAAATAGCAAACTACTCATACCAAACTATAGGTTTGAGACAACAAACACCTATGAGGGACTAAGAAATCTAGCTCAGAAAAGCCCGAAATAGTAATTTAAATATCCCAAATCAAAATTTTCTGACAACATTCACCTACGATATACTAGGAAAGCCTAGCTCATAAAAGTCTGAAATAGCAAACTACTCATCCCAAACTAGAAGTTTCAGACAACAAACACCTATGAGAGACTAAGAATTCTAGCTCTGAAGAGTCCAAATAGCAAACTACACATCCCAAATCATAATTTTCTGAAAACACACACCTATGAAAGGCTAAGAAATCCAGCTCAGAAAGGTCAAAATAGCGAACCACCCATCCCAAATCATAGGTTTCAGACAACACATACCAATGAAAGACTAAGAAATCCAACTCAGAAAAGTCAAAAATAGCAACCCATACACCCCAAATCACAGGTTTCAGACAACATACATCAACGAAAGACGGGGCCCGGGGATGGCCTTTGGGGGTCTGGGGGACCGGGTGGGAGCCCGGGGAACCTTTGGGGACCGGGGGGTTCCTTCGGAATTGGGGTATGGGGAGGGCGTTTGGGGGATAACATTTCGAAATTTTTACTTTTTAGTTTACTTTTTGCGGCGCATCCCTGCAGCGCATCCCCTGCGGCGCATCCCTGCAGCGCATCCCCTGCGGCGCATCCCCTGCGGCGCATCCCCCGACCCCGCGGCGCATCCCCATGCGGCGCTTTCCTGGCCCGCGGCGCTTCTCGGGCCCGGTGGACCTTTGAGGACCGGGGGAGGGTCTTTGGGGTCCGGGGGGCCCTTTGGGGGTCCGGGGGGCCCTTTGAGGACCAGGGGAGGGCCTTTGAGGGTCTGAGGAGGGCGTTTGGGGGGCTGGGGCTCTTTGGGAGCTTGGGGGACCTTTGGGTACCAGGGGCTTCCTTCGGGGTTGGGGTTGGGGGATCAGAACCCTTTGGGGTTGGGGTAGAGGACCTCACAACACTGTTGTGATACACAAATGGAACTTGTGTATTATAACGACCACAGAGTTTGACCCTCAAATACTCTTCTAACTGTTTCGCCGAAATAATCCCATAACCTGTCTAAGACAGTTTCGCTCAAATAATCCCTAAACGTAATTCAGCTTGTTCCTTTTGTTTTTGGCATCTCTGCGCTAATGCATTTCAAATTAATAAGAAACCTGATTCCCGCGCTAAAACAATTCATCGCTAAGATGTTTCATGGAGAATTGTTTCCATGGTGTTTGGTTATTAATATCCTTTGGAGTTCGACCAAAAGAGTTGTTTCCGAGGCAAAGACATTAATGACTTGGATCTATTCCTGGAGAATCGTTTCTAGGCGAAAATTTTTAAAGTCTGACAGATGATGTCATTGGTTGATTTATCTGTCAAGAAAGGGGAATTAATTTGTTGTTTCTAAGGGCAATTATTGATTCACGATAGGTGAATTGAGGTCGACAGCACAGGTGTTCCAAATTCCTGGACGGCATAACATTTGGCTCGAGCAACCACAACAAATACTATTTCTGGACACCATGACATTCGCTGAGAGCGTGCACAAAACAACAACAACAACAAAACCTGTTTTCTATTTCTGGATCATAACATTCGCTGAGAGCGTACCAAAAACACACCTGGAGAAAGAGACCATTGAGAAAGAGGTCATTGACCCTGTCCTCATTAAACTATGTAAAAAAATTATAGGTGGCAGCAGGGGTGAGCGATCGGAGTCAATAAGGCCCTTCTACTATTAACAAAACTGTTTCAGTGGACCTGTAATGCCCTTCTAGGCCAATTAAGTCACATAAAAATTATACTTTTCGATTTCGTATTCTTCGTTACAGATACATAGGAGTAAATCCCACTTATTTTTCTATAGAAAGCAAATACCTTACTTAGAAAAATTGTAATTTTTAACATAAATCCGCGACTAAATTTGGCTCACTAAGCTTGATTAAATATAGTTCACTAGAGTGGCGCTTCATCATTTCTTATTAAAATCTTTCGGCAAAAAACCATAGACGACGCTTGAATCACCAATGAAATAATTTATTGACTAAAGGATTGACTCATAGTGATATGATATAGGCTTGATTAAGATGCCCTGTTTCTCTGTCTCTCTGTGTAAGTAAGGATTTCAGTGTTGCCAGGATCTGATAATGTGGCTATGAATTCATGTTTTACCTTTACGTCTGGTCTCGATGGATAGTTAAAATGAATATTTTCGAACTTGATCTTCCCGTTGAACTCCTTCGGCTGCTCTCCTTCATCTGAAGTGCTATCAATTCTCGGAATCCTTTCTATCACTTGAAATATAGCAGCAGCAGACGCCTTGGCAGTAGTGAATGATTCCAAATAAGTTGGAAGCTGACCAATACTGGACGAAGCTCCGAGAACGCTAAAGAAAACCTGCAAAATTTTTTGAGTATAATTGACCATTTTCCAAGTATTAAGTACTATTAATAGGTTAATGTAGCGTTTCATTTAAGTGTTTTATGATGATCGCTGATCAAATTTTATGTTATTTGTGCCTTTCATTTATGATATTTTACTGTGTTCATTACTGTGTTCATTAACGACAGTACTAAAAGGATTAAAAAATAATAAGGCTACCCTATCATATCAGGGTAGTAAATCACCAGGGTAGTATACCCTATCAGGTGCTGATAGGGTAGTAAATGAGTTTCTTAAATATGGTGGCTCTGAGGTGCCTGAGTTGTCCAACACCTTTGGTCCTTAGTCTTATAGATAATGAGCAAGCGTTCGATTCTTTTGATAGAAGAGCTTTAGCCAAGGTTTTATCCTTGTATGGTATACCAGACAAATACATTAAAGTAATTAGTATTATGTACGAGAATAACACTGCTGCGGTTAAGGTAGGAAATGAGGTTAGCAGCTGGTTTTGTATTAAATCAGGAGTTAAGCAGGGTTGCGTTCTATCTCCCTTTATATGGATTATTTTGATAGATTTTGTATTAAAAAGCACAGGAAAGGCAATGGGAGACCACGGAATCAAATTGGGAGGAAAATGTTTACTGGACTTAGATTATGTTGATGATCTAAGTATCATAGAAGAAAGTCTGAGCGAAATTAATGAACTTTTAGAGGTTTTGCGAGTTCAGGGTGCTAGAATAGGTTTGAAAGTTAATGCTAAGAAGACTAAGTCACTAAGGCTAGGAATAAGTGAAGATGAAATAAGTCAAGTGCCGTAGGAACAAAGTGGCAAACTTCTACTTCCCCTGTTTAGTCCAATCAACAAGTAATCTTTTTCGTTTGTGTTTTCTTAGTGACTGCAAAATTAGCCTAATGTTGCGCTCATTTTTCCGGTGCTATGAGCTGTTTAAATAAACAAATAAGAATGTCACAGTTCAGCAAGCAGAAGATCTTGAATCACTTCAAACCGTTTTTAATGTTATCAAATCCAGTCTTTCAGATATAGATGTTTCCTTAGAGGCCTCTGAAACTGAAATGATGGTATTTAGCCCGAATTCTGCAGCAAGTTAGTCACTTCTAGTCAAGTAATCATGAGTCGTATGTACGGATAAGCAGATCTATCTTTGACTTCCTTTTGGTGTGTCTATGAAGAATGCTCGAATTCCTGTTGTTAAAGCTATCAAAGAAAAACTTCAAAAGACTTATGGTATACACGCCAAAATAAACGAGCGGTTTGAGTGTTTCCGCCTAAATAAAGGGCATTTGACTATTGAGGCTCAATGTTTAGCCAGCAAGCATTATTGAAGGCTCAACCATGAAATATTGGCATCTAATATATTTCTGTTACGTTAAATCCACTTCTTTCACTTCTCGCAGCTCACTTATTAGACTGTATATAGCTGAGATTACACCATCACCAGTTCACACCAACCCCATCTGCCGTAGATGCCTTAATGATAAAATGTGCTATAAACTATAAAATTATTTCCATGACACTGTGCTATGAAATTATAAATCTTCGCTATAAAAATATTTCGATATATAAGATTAGTTGTAAGAAAAAGGTTCGAAAACAATTTTTGTAAGAAAGTGTTGGTAAGAGCATTAACTTTTGTTTAACTCCAGAATGATCATTCCTAATAAAATTTTAACCGTATCTAGATATATTTGAATGGTTCTAGGCAAATTATTATAAGTTTTTAATCATGACTGAACACCTTATAAACCGTAGGCTGGTCCTCTGATATTGTGAGTTTTTTCTTGGCCTTCCCTTATGCATCAGGAATTGTTAAGAAATAAAAAGTTTGACTTTGGTGTAAAATTGATGAACTATGGATTACATTTTAGAAGTGCAGAAAACGTAACGTTCGTCTTTCTGTCAATTGCGCCTGTGTTTCTAAAGTGTGGTCTTCATCACTTGCGTTCTCATTTTCTTAATTTGAATGCTGAAATTTTGTTGAATGATATTTTTTCTACGTCGTATGTTGTATTTTATTTGTGTGTTTGTGTTTATTTTCTTATTTCCCTTATTTACTATATTATAACAGCATTTTCAATGTTTTGTACAGAAGGTAGAGATAAATTAGTATTATTATAGCCTTGAAGATGTTGGTGTCCCATAGGGTCGTGTAAAAAATCAGTTTTTATTCATGACGTATAATATGATCTTCCGCTACACTTGCGAGGGAATAAAAGTCTTGCAACTATACTTGTATAACCTGAATCTACTGCTCAGTAGGGGCCTCCCCCCCCCGGCCACTCAGCGCGTCCCCAGGTGTCAGGTAGGGAGTGGTCTATACATATGTTGGATACCTCCATAGGAGGGACGGACCAAAGAGGGAACTTGTCTCAGGGAGTCCATAATAGAAACTGGGGCAACCTTGCCCGGGGGATGTTTATACATGCAGAGGAGGAAGAGTTTTTCCTCAAATATACACTGACCTGGCCGAACCAGTGTGTGCAGATGTCCCATGAATTATAAATCTTCTCCCAGTAATTGGTTGAATTGCTTGGTGACAAAGAACACCATCGTGGGAAGATCCTCTATAGGAGGACAACTGCGACAGGGCGTAAGATCCAGGTCAATAGTCAACGGCCTCTTCAAAGGGCTGCCTCAAGTCTTTTCGGGTACCCACCAGACTGAGAACCTTGCGGTCAACTCTATTCCCTCTTGAGGAGTGGCGCCCTTCGAGGAAATTATAGCATAGTAAATGACACAGCATTTGCACCGGATTCTGATTAATGGACAATTCTTCTGGGATTAGTCGGTTTTGGTGGGCTATTTTGGAATGAGAAACCTCTTCCTAGCTAATTTATCTACTATCAAAAGTCTCCCCATAGTAGCATAATATTTGTAGGCATGAATATACAATGAGTCGGAGGTAATATGTTTGAGATTCTCTGTTCAAGATTTCAAACCTTGCTGATAAAAGAGCGTTGCAAAGTGCTGAAAACCATGTAGTGATCAAGATGGAACCAAAATTGAACGAAGCCTCCATTCAAACCAGAGGTCCCAGGGAATTCTTGCTTTCAGGTTCTAAGCCGGCTTAAGCGCTTCGGTTTAGATTTGAGAATAAGTATTGGTCCCTGGCCTGTACGTGTTTCCAGGACCATTAGTTTTCCTGAGGCCAAAATAATTTCAACTATTTAAAGAATATGAAAATTACAACTTGGAATGTTACAAATTTAAAATTAGCTACTGTATTGACATTTTGATGATAAATACAGACGCTACTAACTTGACTTATTAGGAGTTTCAGAAATTCATCTCCCATAGGTAGACAACATGAAATTGTTTGATATAGAATTTATCTACTCGAGCAGGAAAAACGGGGACAACTCATAGACAATGAGTCGGACTCATGATGAATAAGGAAGCTGCTAGTCTTGTCCATGCTGGGAAGGTATTAATAATAGAATATGAATCGCTCATTTTATGACTAAAAAGTGCAGGGTATCAGGCATATTAGTATATGCCCCTCTAGAACCGACAAACGGAAATAGTAGTTACAAAGATGAATTTTCTTTACAGTTACGGGAACCAACAGACAGGATCCCAGGTAGAAATATTGTGTTTTAACGTGGAGACTTCAACGCCTAGATTGGTGGAAATAGGGATACATGGCATCCTAGCCTAGGTAAATTTGTTGTAGAAAAATAAAACAGCACTAGCTATGGACAGCTGAAGTGTTTTGTAGGTATAACAATCTAGTTATAGCCAACACAGTATTTGGTCACAAAATAGCCCACAAGTTAACACTGTATTTACACGATGGCAAGGCAGCTAACCTTATTGATTATGTTATTGTAAATCGAAAACTTGTAGGACAAAAACAAGATACTAGGGTACATAGGACTGCTGTTGTTGATGTCAAAAGTAAATATCACCATCTATTAGTGTCTAGGATTAATTTAAAGCTGAAATATCAGACGGTAACTACCTTCCAAGAAATTATGACGTTGGTAGTCCAGGATGAGAATTTAAGGGAGTCTTTCCAAGAACAGTTGAATACTAAACTTGAGAGTTTCAAATTTGACGATGAAGAAGATGGATGGAGAGTAATTTTAGAAAAATAATTTTTGGAGTTGCTGATGGTGTCTTTGAGAAAGGACTTGTACAAGAATTATCTGAGTGATAGATCTTATAAAATAATAAGAATGTAAATAGAGGGGAGAAAGCATTAAAATCTCAAGAAAGGAGGGATGAAGTGGAGACCATGGATAAAATTTCCCAGAAACTGGAAGATGCAGCTAGACGACATAATAGTAAAATATTGTACTGGCATTGCAATAAAAAGAAAGGGAATTGTCAATCTGGTCTTGTCCTATATAAAGATAAGAACGAGGCCGCAATTACTGATAAGGTTGAGTTACAGAGATAGGCAGAACATTTTTAGATTGTGATAAATCGTTTGTTACCCCTTGGATGTGAAGGAAGATTTATTTTGTGAGGAAGAATTAACGACAGTACTAAAAAGATTGAAAAATAATAATAAAGGCCCATGTTATGATAGTGCAGTAAATAAATTTCTCAAGCATGGTGGCTATAAGGTTAGAAATAACTTACTGAAGATTTTGAATATGATTTTTGAAAAAGGGAAGTACCAAGCAATTTTAGAAAAACCTTAATTAACCCCTGTATAAAAAAGGTGATAAAAATGAGTTTTCCAATTATATATGGACTAGCCTGGTCTTTGTATGTAGCAAATTTCTTAGTATGATGATACTTTTTAGACAGATAGATGCTGCAGACAAAACTTTAAAAGAGGAACGGTACGGTTTGGCGAAGAGTAGAGCGTGAAAAGGAGCGTGTGTAGCTGTTTAGGCCTCAGGCGGCTTGGTGCTGTGGTGAGTTGTTAGTAGCAGTAGTAGTAATTTAGCTGTGTCTTGCAAAGCAAAGTACTCGGATAACTTGATCAAAAATTAATTTTAACCTCAATTTGAGTTAATCAATGATTAGCTCCCAATCATTTAATGTGCAATTTTACGGAAACTCATTTTATGGCTTTCGGTTTTTCAAACTATGATATTTAAAATTTTCCTTCCTGGAGCTTCCAGTTTGTCAGGGTAAGACCCGTTCGGCTAAATCATATCACCACCTTGGTGTTTTTGTGGCCCACTTCTATTATCTCTGATATACAGTGACAATTTACAAGTAAAACTTGCACAAAACATTGGATCTACAAAAATTATAATTAAAGCAGTAAAAATGATTAGCATTGAAAATTTAAACTACATGGCAGGCTGAAAAATTTTTCTTGAACATTGTAGACTTGAGGCATTGGATACAATGGGTAGATATTGCAAAATGAATTTAATAAAAAAAAATCAATCTTTTTTAATTACGAGAGGTGTCTGTTCATCAATCCTCCTTTGTCATCCTCCTTAGGCATTTTAGAGCACAATGAATTCCTCTTTTTATTCTGAAAAATCTATGTAATCAATGAGATATCAAATATTGTTAATCTCAATGTAAACACAGATTGACAAACAAATTTCTAACTGAGTCATTTAGACATAATCAGTATAACTGGAAAAATGAAAACTCATTTATTATAATTATTTTGAAAGTAATTTCAATTTTATTTCTTATATTTTTTTTTGTTTTTTTGTCCACGCGAGGTTCCTTTCCGCTACTACTTGGTTAACATTTTTTTCTTTCTCAATAATTAATTTTCTAAATGTTTTTAATTAATTAATTTTCTCAATAATTAATTTTCTTAAAGTTTTTCATTGTTTAAAAAAGAATAAAGAGTTGTGAGAAAGTCAAACTTTAGCGTAAAGAGCGAGGCGTTGAAGAGGGGACAGCCCCTTTAATATACGGAATAACTTCTGTTCGCCTTACGTTTTAACGTCGTTCCTTATTTTCAGTTGAAAAAACTTGTTTTTTTTATTTAGTTTTTGAACGTTTTTTAATTAATGCAAGTTTTGATTTTGGCTCACCGTACATGAATAATTAAAACAAAATTTGCATATTAATTTTACTTTTATTTGATTAAATGGCTTTCTCGAAACTTAATTTTATTTTATTTACGAACGTTTTTATTAGTAATAAATATACGTAACTAACGAATTAAGTTACACAACAAATTTCTATATTCATAGATTTTTAATACGTAGGCTATATTAGGGGGTTCGCCCCTAGTCAGTACCTTGCTGTTTAAGCTAAAGTTCGAATTTTGTTCCAATTCTTTAAAAATGACCCCTTAATCACAAAGACCGTTAATTAGAATAAATAGCTTTTATGGAAGCACTAAAAAATATTTGGCTAGACATAGTCACTAGACATAGTTATAAGCTGAACAAAATGGCTATCTCAAAATTTGGATCGGGTTACTTTGGGAAAAAATGAGCGTGNGCTATCTCAAAATTTGGATCGGGTTACTTTGGGAAAAAATGAGCGTGGAAGGGGGGCTAGTTGCCCTTCATTTTTCGGTCACTTAAAAAGGGCACTAGAGCTTTTAATTTCTGTTCCAATGAGCCCTCCCACTATACTCTAGGACCACTGGGTCGATACGATCACCCCTGGGAAAAAAAATAAACACACATCCGTGATCTCTCTTCTGGCAAAAAATGAAAAATTCCACTTTTTTGTAGATAGGTGATTGAAACCTCTACAGTAGGGTTTTCTGATACGCTGAATATGATGGTGCGATTTTCATTAAGGTTCTATAACTTTTAGGGGGTATTTCCTCCTTGATTTTAAAATCAGCCAAGTTTTCTCAGCCAACTTTTGATGGGTAAGACTAAACTTGATGAAACTTAGAGATTTTAAATCAGTATTAAAGTCTGATTCTTTTGGTGTATCTATTGGTATCAAAATTCCTTTTTTTGAGTTTCAGTTACCATTGAGCCGGGTCGCTCCTTACTTAGAGTTCGTTACCACGAACCAAGA
The DNA here is from genome assembly GCA_029168905.1 of Artemia sp. Kazakhstan ARC1039. Taxonomy (NCBI): domain Eukaryota; kingdom Metazoa; phylum Arthropoda; class Branchiopoda; order Anostraca; family Artemiidae; genus Artemia; species Artemia sp. Kazakhstan ARC1039. The sequence goes on along the minus strand of JAQQPU010008520.1, from coordinate 23,480 downwards.
TAAACAACAAAGACAAAAAGAATTATTTTCAGAAACTTGATACCTAGATAAAGCGAAGGATATGGGAGTAGAAAGAGTAAATTCAAGAAGTTGCTCACCAGGCAACATGAGAGGATACGGAGGTCATAATTCATTAAGAAGGTAATGAGAAAGAATTAGTGTATAAAAATACGCGACAACCAAGGCAAAATATACACTAGCCAAAGAAACATGGAATGAACAGACTCAGAGAAAGAAACAAGAGAAACGGAGTAATGAGAAACTAAAATGGACCAAATAGTCGTAAAAGTATAGGCTCACGCTCGAGTCACGGATCAAGAGGATCAAATAACAAAGATACGCCAAAACCATTATTAAATCTCATGAAGGAAGAAATTAAGGCTAGGGAACAGAAAGACGAGGCTTATCCAACAGTGAGGGAACGAAAAGAAAGAGATAAAAAGAAAGAGACAAGAAAAGAAAGAGACAAAGACTGGAAAGCTTACAAATAAAAAGAGCAGACTGATAGATTAGGCAGGGACAAAAGGGAGAGGCATATAGAGTAGAAAGGAGGGCATGGATGGAAATAATTGCAGTGAGAAATTCCTAATGGCTTCAAAGTTAACCTGTATTAGATTTAATGAATAAGGTAAACCTTTAACTAATGAAAGAAAATGAAGATGTACATTTGTATATCTACAACTTAAAAAAAACGGAGAATTAAACGGATGACCGAGAGACAATTAGGTGACATTGCCTCGAACCTGCCTTGACCATAAAGCGCAAACTACATTTGGGATTGCCAATACATTGCTGAAGAGACTTTGGAAAATTAAAAGAAGCTATTTTCAAGAAGCTTCAACTTTGTCTTGAATACCTTTTAAAGGAGTTTCAGATGCAAAAAAAAGAGGGACAGAGAAACACACAAAAAATACGGTTACAATTTAAAGGAAATGTGTTGAAAACGATTAGAATTTGAGAATTACGTAACATTAGATGACCGAGATGATGCGTATGACTTACAAGAAAAGCTTAAGAAATAGTAGACAAAGACAGTGTAGGAACAACAGAGAAATTCCGATATAGAGAGCATAATATAAATATGCACAATTATACAGAAAACAATTATTCTCTTCAAGATTTCAGGAAATGACACACTTCAAGATATAGATATCAAAGATGAGACAGTCAGTGTGCCGGAAAAATTTGAAGAAAAATTTAGAATATGGGATTTTTTTCGTAAAACCCAACATGAAAAAATTAATGTGGGGATTAACTTTCCTTTTGATGATGAAGCATTTATTTTTTCTGTAAAAATAACTAGACCTAAAAGAGAGAGAAAAGATGCGAAACGAAACTACAATTTAAGAGTTTAGTTCTCAATTAGTGACGGTTATTTTGATACTGAAACAAAAGTAAAGAAAACTGAGAGAGGGAAGAGAAATATAAAACGAGACGCTAACAAAGAAATGCAGTCTAAGAAAAAGGATAGTAGACTCCAATTAGAAGTTGAAGACGATTTAGCTTGCGCAACAGAGAAATTAGAGAAAAGAAAAAAAGAGAGGCGCATTGCAAAACAGAAACGTGATATACAAATTCAGTCTGCAATAATGCCAAGTAATATTGTGTGAGAATTAAATAATTTCGATAAGACAAAAGAGCTTAGAAGGAAGGGGAAGGTCTTGGAACCATTAGGAAATAACAGAGATAACCAGAAAATGAAATTGAATAAAATTGGGGAAAGTCGGGAGCTACTGAATTTGGAATCTGGGATTGGTCATAATAAATATAAGGGGTACTTCATCTCATTTGAAGGGGAGGATACCCATGGGGAGGATCTCCTTCGAGAAGTCATGAAGGAGTGACAGTTCACCCAAGTCACGACTGTTGTGCCAGTAGTGACCCTTTTCCCGAGGCGTAGCCTTTCGAAACAAGAGTGCTAGGGATTTACTCTCTCTCATTGCCAGTCACTAAATATCCCTCCAAAACGTGTACCCGCTGTCGCCATTCCGGACCCGCTGTCCTCATACAATTATCCCAGGGGATGGGACCCAGAAAAAACCTTAGTCATGTTTCGCATCTATTTTTTGCCCCATCCTTCTGTACACCAATCGTTACTGTGAACCTGTGCATATTATACAAGGAGCAATTAAGCAATCCCTCTTGACGTCTAGAATCGTCTCATATATCAAAACCTTATTCTCCGCTTCTCTTTAATGTAAATGTGGGAGGGCGAAAAATTTCTGTGATTTAATCGTGCAAATGGACTTTGATTAGTGACGACCAAACCCCCATATGATTTTTGTGATTTTTTTTTTATTTTCTCCATTATGATGGAGGGCTTGTTAATACATGAACTCCCCTTGGGATGTGCCTGGGAATTATTCGATTATATTACCATGACTATGTTCAACAAGTCTCGAGGAGTCCCCTTCTTAAAAATCCCAAAATTGATGTAGAGGGCATGCAGCCAGTAGTTTTTATTTCTTTAACAGAGACACTGAATGGCAATGGCTCCAGAGCCAACCGGATGGTATGACAGTGGAGCATGTAGCCAAGCTGTTTTGTGTTTTTGCCTTTTATATTCTGACCAATATGACGTGGTGGTGACCATTTATCTTAGGAGGGAGGTTTTAGGGGCCCTTGGCTCTGATTATCAGATATATGCCCTTTTTGTAAACTTATTTCCATTTCTCTTTAATATTAATACTTCAACCCTCGGCCTAGCTATTATTAAACATTTTATCGCCATGTTAATATTGTATGGTTAACTAATTGCAGCACGTGTTTCAAGAACCCGTTAATTATGTAGCCTCTGAAAAATGAAGGCTGCAAGTGACTCATACAGGAGATAGAAAAAGTTTGAAAAGCCGATGAAAAATTTTGTACTTCAATTTGAAGTGCAATTCATTCCTTTGGTCAGAGCTGCGCGAGCCCCCCTGTCGAAGGTGAGTCGCGAAGTGTTTTCTTTAATTTCAGTTGTTTTTTTAGTTTAGGTCGTTTTGTGTTCCTGACTTGTGAAAAGATCTTAAACTTTTTCTACATAGGGTTATATTATCATTTTTCGCCATGGTAGAGTCTATGGAAATACAGAGTAAAATGGTTTGGTACAGGAAAAGGCTCCTATATTAAGAAAGATAGCTTTTCTGAGGGAAAGAAATATTTTTGAAAGAAACATTTGGGGGTTGATACAGTGGGCACATTCATACCAAGGAAAGTACACTTGTCATATCCCTACTGGTTATAGTTGTAGCAAGCCAACAGCACGAAAGGAAGAAACAAAGGCGGGCACACTTGTAGAACCCGTGGCACGATCACGGCCTTGATACCGCACCCTATCATCAGAAGTGGAACTGTGCCACGTATTCTGGCGAGACTAGGCGGGACTAACTTTCTTTCTGATATTGTCTTTATTTTCACTAGGTATGTTTTGAAAGGTGAATTATTGTGTTCATTCATTCTTAGAAAACAAAGTTTTTCTGAGAAAAGAGCGAAGTTGAAACTCAAACCGAATAAAAATTAATGCTTTGCAGTTTATGCAACATAAATATAAAAATACTGTTCCAAATAAACTGACGCGTGATATTACCTATATTTCTATAATCCTAAAAACTAGTGCTTAACTGAAAACCGAGCTTAATTGAGTTTATTAGATTCTATTTAGAATGAGAGCATATTGAGTAACATTCTAGTCAGAATGAGGGCAATATAAATTAGCCTTTTATTTTATTCATGCCGCTTCGGGATTTTTTTGTTTCTAATCCTTTTTTAATGCGTCAGTTTTGTGATTTCAGAAAAGTGCTAGTTTTCAAAATTCTACAAGTAAATGGAAATATCACAAGTTGATTTATTTGGAACAGTTTTTGAGATATATACTGCATAAACTGAAGAGCAACGAATTTTTGTTCATTTTATATTTTTAGCTCCGATCCTTACTTCCATGAGATAAACTCTGGTTTATTTATGAATTTTGCAGGGATCGGGGCATTTAGTGAAGGTTTTACTTCGCAGCTCTCTTAAACTTTCCCTTAAAAAATTGATTTTTTTTTACATAAGAAACACGGGGGTGTACTAACCGTGGCATCTTTTGAGATATTGTAGATATCAAATTCAATTAGTTTCAGAATATTGTCTTATATGAAAAAAATTAAGATCTTGAGAAAACTGAAGGACGTTTAATGATTTTAAGATATGCAAGTAATATAATTTATGGATACTCGCGTTATTATTGCAATTTTTCATGAGAAATCGTCAAAGGATAATTTCAGTTACAATTTTGACTAAACGCAAGTCAAAACAATAAGCTTTGGAAAAAATGAAGTTCCATCCCAGTTTTTAGGGCTATGATAAAATAACAGTTAAGATATCTATGCCACGTCTCACGGATGAACGATTGCATAGCGTCAAATATTGTGCTTTTTGGCCATTCATCATAGACCAAGCGTTTCCCGGGATGGGATGGAAAGAGGTCTTAAGGACTGATATAAGGGGTATTAGAATTTCGTTGGAAGGAATAAGGAGTGAAAATTTGAGTAGCCCAGGGTGGAAGAGAAGCAACTGTGATGGTCTCAGGAGGCTTGGTGCTGAGTGAGTTCTCAGCACATCTAGTAGTAGTAGTGTTGAATAATCGATTTACAAAAAGGCATGTTTTTATTTTTCTGATATGTGGACTATTTTGAACAATTGGCTAAACCCATTTTTAAAGTATTTCAATACTTACAATTAGCAGATTTGATGCATCATAGACGACAACACAGTTGAGAAATCCATCCAAAATTAATTTCGTACCATACCAAAATGCCAGGGCATACGCACCATATAATAAAAGCATAGATATACCAAGACTTATTCCAGTAAGCTGTCCACGTTTTATACCTGCTTCTTCCGCTGACACTAAGCTCTTCTGATATCTACAAACAATGGGGAAATCAATGAAAGAGGGTGAGGTAATTGAACAAATCAAAAAAGTAGAAGAAATAAGAACTGGCGATTCGGATAAAAAAAGACAGGGCACTAGTTGGACTCGAAAAAAAAACATGGCTTCCCATGCATGTTCATCTATACCTTATTACCATTCTAAATTTATAAGTTTTCGTAGGCAAAGCTGTAGCGTAGCCTATAGTAAAGACCATAAGGCTTCAATGTTTTATTATTATGTATAATTTTTTCCCAGCGACTCTTCATATGGCAGTGTTGAACGTATGAACTTTGGAGGGGATCATTCGATTGAAAATCGGAAGTTCTAGTGCCCCTTTTAACAGTCAAAATTATTCCAAATGCATACGATAAAAATCTTGATATAAGCATTTTGTTCAAAATAATCCAAATATGAGAAAAACAGCTTCGGGGTCGACGCCCCCCCCCTGAGCCAAAAAAAAAATTATTGCAAGTTATGTCCTGGAGACACATGAGGTTCTTAAGGAAGGGGTATTCGTATAAATTTTGGTGGAGGATAATTTGATTGGAAGTTGAAAGTTATTTTTTTAAAAGTCAAAAGTGATTTAAGGGCAGCTAGCCCCCGCACACCCTCTTTTCTCCAGATTCATCCGATCAAAATTTTGAGATAGCCACTTTCAAAATAGTCCAAATATACTATGAAAATGCCTCCAAGGCTGACACAACCCCCAGAGCCCAGGTCCAAGGGTTGTAAGTTATGCCCCAAAGGCATGTTAGATTTTTATGGAGGGGGTGATCGTATAAACTGAGGAAGGCTCATTTGATTAGAAATTAAATTTCGGGTTCCTTTATAAGAGTCAAGAGTGATCGGAAGACAATAAAAATTTGGATTCGTTCCCAATAGGATCCGATCAAAATCTTGAAATTGCCACTTTGCTCGAAATAGTCCAAATATGTTAAAACAAGGTATCCGTTGTCGACAAGGCTCCTATAGCCCGGGGGCAAGGGTTGTAAGTTGTGTCCCGAGGATATGTAAGATTTTTATAGAATAGGTGGTTTTAAACTATGAAGGAGGCTCATTTGATTGGAAATTCATAGTTTTAGTTCCCTTTTTTATTCGTCAAAAGTGATCAGCAGTCAATTAGCTCCCTCTCCCCCACACCCTCTTTTCCCAAAATATATTCAATTGAAATTTTGAAATGGCAATTTTTTCAAAATAGTCCAAAGATCGTATAACAATGAGTCTAGGGTTGTGAGAAACCCTCAAAGCCCAGAGGCAAGGGTTGTAAGTTACGCCCTTGGAGCATATAAGGATTTTACAGAAGAAATGCCCATATAAACTTTGGAGGAGTGTCATTTGATTGGAAATAGGAAATTGTTATCCCTTTTTAAGAATAAAGTGATCGAATAGCAACTAGCTCCTCCAACACCCTGTTTTCCCATATACATCCAATTGAAATTTTAAGATAGCGATTTTGTTAGAAATAGTCCACAAATCATATGACAATGCCCCGGGATTCACACAACCCCTAGGAGAACGGAGGGGGGGGGGGAGGTTATAAGTTATTCCCCAGGGCATATAAGGTTTTCAGGGAGTGGGAGATTGCATTAGCTTTGGAGGAGGCTTGTTTGATTGGAAACTGAAAGTTCTATTTCCTTTATAAGAATCAAAAGTGATCGGAGAGCAACTAACCATCAGGATATGTTTTCCCCAAATACACCCGATCAAAATTTTAAGATTGCCATCTTGTTTAAAATAGCCCACATATTATATAACAATGCC
>JAQQPU010008519.1:14200-35413 GCA_029168905.1 Artemia sp. Kazakhstan ARC1039 | reverse complement strand
CAACCCTCAGGGCAAGGGTTTTAAGTTATGCCCTGGGGGCAAATAAGGTTTTTATAGAAGGCGTTGTCGTAGAAACTTCAAAACAGGCTTATTCAATTGGAAATTAAAGGGCTAGTGCCCATTAATTAAGGGCTAATAGTCTAAAGTGATTGGAGGGCAACTAGCCCCCCCCCATGCCCATCATTTACCCAAGCACATTCAATCAAACTTTTGAGACAGCCATTTTGTTCAGTGTAGTTGATTTCCAGATAGAAAATATGTTTTGAGGAGGACACTCCCCCATAACCCTCAGGGCAAAGGTTTTAAGTTATGCCCTGGCTGCATATAAGGTTTTTATAAAAGGTGTTGTCTTAGAAACTTCAAAACAGGCAGATTCAATTGGAAATTCAAAGGGCTAGTGCCCTTTTTAATAGTCGAAAGTGATTGTAGGGCAACTACCCCCCTCCCCATGCCCATCATTCCCCCAAACACATCCAATCAAAATTTTGAGATAGCTATTTTGTTCAGCGTAGTTGATTTCCAGATGGAAAATATGTTTTTGAGGAGGATAATCCCCCAAAACCCTCAGGGCAAGGGTTTTAAATTATGCCCTGGAGGCATATAAGGTTTTTATAGAAGGCGGTGTCGTAGAAACTTCAAAAAAAGGCTCATTTGATTAGAAATTCCGAGGGCTAGTGCCCTTTGTAATAGTCGAAAGTGATTTGAGGGCAACTAACCCCCCTCTGACGCCCAACTTTTCCCCACACACATTCAATCAAAATTGTAAGACAGCCATTTTATTTAACGTAGTTTTAAGTTCTGGAAATTAGGTCTTTGAGGATTACAACTCATCCAAAGCCCTCAGGGCAAGGGTTGTAATTTAAGGATTCTCCGAATCCTTCATATTATTTCTTATGGAAGGGATGCTCGTATAAACTTTAGAGAGGGCTCATTTGGTTGAAAATTGAATTTTCTTGTTAACTTTTTAAGAGTCAAAAGAGATTGAAGGGCAAATAGCCCCTCTCCCTCCTCCACGCCCTAAATGCATCAGATATAAAAATTTAGATAGACATTTTGTTAAAATAGTTCAAAGTTCTGATCACAAAATTACTCCGGTGTCGACATAGCCCACCAGGGCCCAAGGGTAGGCGTTGTAAGTTATGCCCTGTGACATAACTAATTAAGGGGGGTTTATAACTTACGGGAAGGGTTTTTGTATGGGAAGAACTCATAGGAAACCTATTATAATTATCCAAATTATAAGGTTAAAATACATACTCTGTGATAGATGCAAAATTGCTTTGGCACACAAATTCCTATTAAGGTCAATTCCAAACAGTCGTGATCCCTTTGTGTCAGCAAGTTAAATGGTCTAAACCCCCTTATTGGAGCTATTTTTTCAATCCATTCATTGTTGTCAATCGCTGTCCACAAGTTATGCAAGCTGTCTATTGTTCATATATAAGGGTTTTATCAAAGAGGTAATCGTATAGACTTTGAAAAAAGCCTCATTCGAATTAAATAAAAAGTTCTAGGTCCGTTTTTTAAAGTCAAGAATAATCGGAAATTAAGCACCCCCCATGCCATAAAAACTTGAAACTTCTTGCAATCAAAAACGAAAAAAATTAATTAAAAAAAACTTTCCGAAAAATAAGTTTTTCAAAGAAAAGTATGGGCCATTTTAAACTTAAGCTCAGGAGATACAAACTCCTGTTAAAATTCAAACTCAAAACGACCAGAAATTACTATTAAAGAATAAATGATTCCCAAAACGAACCGAAATTAAATAAACAATCATAGCAAAAAACATACAACAAGTAATATGAAAATCAAGCTTAAAACGAAAACAAATATTTTGCTATTAAAGTATAAATGAAACTTAAAACAAACATAAATTAAATAAACAATCAATGCAAAAAACCATACAATATATATTAATTTAAATGAATAAATAAATCTTAAAACGTATGAAACTTAAATTGAATATGCAAATCAAGTTTGAATCGAATAAAAATAACTACAAACAAGAGTTTTGGTATCGTCTCACTGCAGAAGCCTAAGACCTACTGCATCATTGGTGCTTTACTGAAAACGAATTATATTACAAATGTTTTCTTTTTTACTTAATATTGAAAATAAATATTAAAATTACAGTAAAATTTTGAACTGATGAGCTTTTAGAAATTAATATTATTATGCATCAAATACTCAGTTTAATTTATTAGTTGTTTTCGACATTGGTCAATACAAATATAGTTTAACTACAAGCAAAATTTGGATACCGCCCCCTTCTTTAACTGTAAAAAGCTAAAGCCTTCTGCGTCATTGGTGCTTCACTGAAAACGAATTACTCCTATACTACAAATTTATTATTTTCCAGTTCTTACAGCATTGAAAATGAAAATAAAAATTACAGAGAAAAAAAATCTTGAACTGATGGATCTTTCAACAATTAATATCATTATATATCTAATATTCAATTTGATTTTGTTAATACTTTCCAAGACTGTTCAAGACTCATATAGTTTTGCCATTTTTTTAACTCTGCCATTTTTTGTAACTTATCGTGTTTATGTAACTTATAACATTTTTTGTAACTTAGTTTGTTATAAAACATTCTATGGCTTCTAGGCATTTCTATTTGAGCGGAAAACTGCACCTCAAACTTTGCGGAACATGCATTTTCTTGCATGAAACACCAAAATATAATTAAATGTCAAGTTTCGGAGTTTCCCCCCCCCCCTTGCAAGCAAGTGCTATTGGTATTTTTGAGTCTGCATGGTCAATTTAGGGGGTGGAGGGTAGGCTAATTCTCTTAGCAGCCCGCTTCCATCTTGGTATGGTTCACATTTTCAACACCTGGCGTCCGGACTATCATATAATCTACCAAGCATAAAACTACCCCAAATCAGTATCAATAAATAAATAAAACCCAAAACGAACAAAAATTTAAATAAATATTAGAGTCAAACTGAAAATGAGCATAAATTAATGTGAGTAGGGTTCAAAACCCCTATGCTTTCTAAAAGCCAGAATATAATTTGTACTCTACTGAATAAAAATTCAAATGAATTTACTGAAAAAGAGTGCATCGTCAATTTAATATACATATGCTGATATTTATTCCCTAAAATCTTAATTAATTTTTGATTTCTTAAAGTTACAAAAGTGAAAATATTTCAAAGAATTGTTTTCAGTAAAGCGCCAATGACGCAGCAGGTTTTAGACTCCTGCAGTGAGACGATACCCAAACTCTTGTTTGTAGTTGTTTTTATTCGATTCAAACTTGATTTGCATATTCAATTTAAGTTTCACACGTTTGAAGATTTATTTATTCATTTACATTAATAAATATTGTATGGTTGTTCGCATTGATTGTTTATTTAATTTTTATTCATTTTAAGTTTCATGTATACTTTAATAGCAAAATATTTGTTTTCGTTTTAAGCTTGTATTTCATATTACTTGTATTTTTTTGCTATGATTGTTTATTTAATTTCTGTTCGTTTTGGGGTACATTTATTCTTTAATAGTAATTTCTGGTCGTTTTTAGTTGGAATTTTAACAGGTATTTGTATTTCCTGAGCTTACGTTTAAAATGGCCTTTACTTTTCTTCGAAAAACTTATTTTTCGGGAAGCTTTTTTTTAATTAATCATCTGAAAAGTTGCTAGTCTTAGAGTTAAAACCGAAAACGATTGATAATGGTAAAATGTGCTTGAATAAAATCCGTTTCTCAGATTCCTATAGTTTCTTCCCCAAATCCCTAAGTCAATTGATTCAAGTACAGAAAAGTAAAGATTTTAATAGTTTCCACCTCCTCAAACAGCACTTTCCAGATGAGGAAATGTATGATTTATTAATGTGTAAGGGTATATACCCATACTAGTACTACAGCTCCAAGTTGAAGCTAAGTGAGGAAAAATTACTACCCATCACCGAATTTCATGATTCACTTTACGATCATCAGTGTACCACCGCTGATTATGAATTTGCCAAGATATTTTGGGCAAAGGGATGGTGTATAAATAACTGGGATAAGTTTTAAAATTTACATGGCAAGTGATGTATTGACGTTTTTGGATATTGTCTATAAAAACACGCACAAAATTCACGAAGAATTTGGGTTGGATGTTGGGTGGTATTTTTCAATTACTCTTCTGCAGATAGATTTAATTCTTAAAATTAGTGGAGCAGAAATAAGTCTGATCTCTGACGAGGATCAGCAATTATTTGCAGAGAGATCCATGCGGGGAGGGTATATTTTCCACGGGTATCATATCCGTGAGACGGACCCGACTGGACAACGCACCGGTGAAAAGTCGAATGCCATTTTCTGGATGTGAATTCTCCTTATCCGTCAGCAATTTCTCACTTCTATTTGCGCTGTGGGAATTACGAATGGCTTGAAAATTATTCTGCTCCACATTTTCCTAGCATTCACCCTGTTGAGGAGAATGTGCCACAAGGATGGTTTTGCAAATTTTACGGTGAAAAATCTTTAGAATGTCAGGACTCGGTAAAAGACTTCGTTTTCCCGTGCATAAATATACCAGTGCCTAGGGACTCTTTCAGTCCCTAAAATTTATCTTTGGTACAAAACAAAGGTATGCATTGGAAAACTCAAAGCAAAAGCTTATTTTCGACCTTGAACCGAAACGGAATATTGTTGTTCACCATATTCTTTTGCGTTGGTAGCTGGTCAATAATTTCAATGTCTCAAAGACTGATAGAGCCCTCCAGTTTGATCAAAAACATTATATGAAGACGTTTGTTGACACTTTTGTCAACAAACAATCTCAGACAAAAGCCTAGGTTGACAAAGAGATCTTTAAGCTCATTTTGAATTCGGTTTAGGTAAGATGTTTGAGAATGTGCGCAACAGGAATCGTTGTAAAATTGTAACTGACCCAAAAAAAGAACCCGAATCACTGCACATCCGAACTTCACATCGTTCACGATCATAGACTCCAATATTATCCTACCACATAGAAAGAAAAGAAATGTAGTTTTAAATAGAAACATTGCCGCTGGCAGTGCCCTTTTGGAAATTTTGGAAAAAATAACGTTGGAGTTTTATTACAATGTGTGTAAGCGCCAATGGCCGAGGGGGGGGGACAAGTTCAGGTGTATTATGGAAACACCTATTCACTCCTGCTGAAAATTAAAACAGATAATCTGTTAGAACATTTGAAAAATCTAGAGTACATTAGGTCCCGGATGAACTACACCAACTGGGAGGAGTCCGTTTATCCGGAGCTGGTGAAACGCCAGGCCCCAAATCAATTGCTTAAATTAAAATCCAAGACGGGAAGTGACTTGGCGTCCCACGGTGTGTTTTCCGGTCCGAAGGTGTACGGCGTAGAAACACACAATGAGGTTACCAAAAATATCGAAAGGGGGTGCCGTCACACTATTTAAAAGAATATTTTCCCATTAGTGTTAATAGGAACAGTATAGACAACAATTTAGCTCCAAGATTCAGTGTCATGGCCATTCTCTCTTTAAAATATAAAAACTATACATTTATGGTTGAAAAATGCTATGTCAACTATATCGAATAAAATCTAAATACACGCGGGCGGTGTAGAGGTACTACCACAGGGTCATTACTTTACTTCAGATCGAATCGAATGTGCAAATTACAGAAATAAACTCGGTCTGGAGAAAGCCCTATAGTTGAGGGAGGGTAGAAGGGGCGGTCAGTTGGGAGAGGAGGGCCGTTTTTCTGTTTCCAGCTCAGCACTGCCTAATTTTTTTACCTAGTAATTTTTCCAGTGTCCTTATATAAATTTTTTCGGTGCGAAAAGCGGTAATTTTTAAGTGTATATTTCAAAGTATTTTACTTGTTGTTGCTAACCCACCGCGGGGACCTTCCGCACGCCGGCCAGCACGGGTACAGGCCCCTTTGCCACGGGGAACTTTCGTCCGCTGGCCACTGTGGGGCACCACCCCTACCATGGGCATATTCAACATGTTAACCAAAGACGGGGAAGTGGTTATTCATTTTTAAAACAAGAAAGAATATAGGATTCTCAATCCTGTTGGCCTACCATATACATTCTATACATCTCACATTAAAAATTATCTTGAGAAAATTGGCAAATCTATTATTCAAAATCGGAAGAGGGTACAAGATCTATCGACGAAAAGCTATGGTTTTCATGCACAATTATATTTTATTTTTTGATGTCATATACATACATGCAATCAATTCGTCAAGATTTATGGTGAGAATACAATACTGAAAGACATTCTTGTTGAAAATACTCTTTCTCACCTCTATAATATAGATTTCGTCCCCTTAACAGTGAAATGCTTTAAAAATGTTTTTTAAATTTGCTTATTAATAAAATTTGTATACAAAGAAAATACTTTGTCCTTTTACATTTCTTTTTCTATGAATAGGTAATCATCAGAAACGACAGGTGGCAGCAGCTCGTCAGGATTCAACTTGTATTCATCTTGACATGCAAAGTCAGGGTCACATTTTCTACAATATATTGTAGTCAATAAAGTCATCTTTTTAAAGTCAATAATACTATTCTGATTCATGTTATAAAATTCACATATTTCAATTGGCTTGTTTGAAGCAATTTCACATACAAAATTCTCATATGAAGAATCACTTTCTGTAACAGCCAAATCAAAGTCTGGAGGTTTATAATCAAAGTAGCTGGTATCTTCACAGCGATGTACTAAAAACCAGAATCTTTTAGTATTCCAATAATTGAAGCTTGGATCATGTTCTTCCACCCAAAACAATTTAAAGCCATGACCATATCAGTCTCTAAAAAATATTATTAACACAAGTTTAGGGTTTTTTGCAATCATCCCAGGGTAATCATTTTCCCATTGATCGCATTTGCCACAGTGACAATTGGAGCATAAGAATCCTCTAATATGAGAGTCAAAAATCTCTTCAAGACAAATCTCTTACAGTCTTTAGTTTGCACAGAATATCCTTTATGCAATTTAAATGTATTGCATAATTAACAACTTTCATTATACTCATCAGCAAAAGTACAATTCTCACAGTATGTCCAACTGCCAAATGTATACAAGCATCAAGAAACTGAATCACGATCAATAAAAATGGCTTCTAGGACGTCAAAAAATGGCCGTCAGAGTAGTTGATAGGAGCGAAACAACAGTATCATTTTGTTTTGTCTCAATTAATATATCTATAAATTGAGCAAAAGCAGCTGGAGAATGGCGGCAAAGTTTCATGCAGTAGTCCAATGATCGGGAATTAGCTCCCATTGTGTTTTTAAGCATTTATCGAGAAAATATTTCCCGTTGAAGAGATAATTCCTGAAATTTGTCATCTAAAATTAAACTTTTTTCCAATTTTACTAGATTACGTAAACTTTTCTGGTTCTCAAATCTAGCCACTTTAACACTCTCACTACCAAAAAGAGAGTAAAAATTGCTAGTAATAAACCATTTTCTATAAATTCTTTTCTTTAGTATATTTTGCTAACACATTTAATCCGTCTTGTAGTCTCTGTATATACACTATATTCACTTTAGCTGCAAAGCATAATTAGTTTTCCGGCTTGAACATCCTTAATGATATAACATATCCTGCGTACATTTTGTCCCACTCTAAGGTTAATGAGCATCGCCTTGCAATGTCCACTGCTACTTTAGGCACTCTAGGTTCCATCTTGCTAATACTTTCAATGTCCAGTAATGTGTAAGCATCTATTTTGAGGTTGACACGCTGACATATTTTTTAATACTTGAGAAATACTAGAGAACCTGGATATCGGCCAGGGATTAGTTAAAAAAAACTTTCTGAAAAATAAGTTTTTCAAAGAAAAGTAAAGGCCATTTTAAACTTAAGCTCGGCAGATACAAATACCTGTTAAAATTCAAACTCAAAACGACCAGAAATTACTATTAAAGAATAAATGAAACCCAAAGCGAACAGAAATTAAATAAACAATAATAACAAAAAAATTCAACAAGTATTAATACGAATGAATAAATGGATCTTAAAGCGACTAATGCTTAGACTGAATATGAAAATCAAGCTTAAGACGAAAATAAATATTTAGCCATTGAAGTATAAATGAAACTTAAAACGAACAGAAATTAAATAAACAATCAATTCAAACAAAAATACAATAGATATTAATGTAAATGAATAAATAAATCTTAAAACAAGTGAAACTTCAATTGAATACGCAAATCAAACCTGAATCGAATAAAAATAACTACAAACAAGAGTTTGGGTATCGCGTCACTGCAGAAGCCTGAAACTTACTGCGTCATTGGCGCTTTACTTTTCTTGGAAAACTTATTGACCTTTACTTTTCTTCAGAAAACTTATTTTCCGGAATTTTTTCACTTAATTTTTGTTTGTTTTTTATTGCAAAAATTTTCTAGTTTTTAAGGCATGGGGGGGCTGCTTACTCTCCGATTATTCTTGACTTCAAAAAACGGAACTAGAACTTTTGATTTGAATCAAATGAGGCTTTTTCAAAGTTTGTACGATTACCTCTTTGATAAAAACTTATATATGAATAATGGACATCTTGCATAACTTGTGGACAGCAATTGACAACAATGAATGAATTGAAAAAAATAGTTTCAATAAGGATGTTTAGACCATTCCACGTGCTGAAATCAGAACTGTTTGGAATTGACCTTAATAGGATTTTGCGTGCCAAAGCAATTTTGAATCTATCGCAGAGTATGTATTTTAACCTTATTTTAAGTATGGCAGCAATTTTAATTATTTTAGAATTTTCAGTTTGAGAGAATTTCCGGGTGTAGTTGTATAGCCAATTCTTTGTCTAGTTCTAATTAGTGTATTTTGATGTGTCTTAAGGTCCCCTAAAAATTTCTATATAAGAAGTTTTCAATTTTTCTATTTAGCCTACATAAGGGCTATTAATAAATAAACATGTTTAGAGAACAAGTCTTTCTCCATAGTATGCAAAAAATATCCAATAAAAAATGAAATTACGGTATCCGTTTTGATTTTTTCAAAGGTTCCATTAACTGTAACTATTCTGTATAACTGTATATAGAAATTCTGAGGGGACGTTAAGACTTATTAAAATACACTAATTAGAACTAGATAAATAATTGGCTATACAGCTACTCCCAGAAATTCTCTGAAACTGAAAATGCATAAATAAATAAAATTACTGCCATACTTAGAATAAGGTTAAAATACACTGCGATAAATTCAAAATTGCTTTGGCATACAAAATCCTATTAAGGTCAATTCCAAATAGTCCTGATCTCTCTGTTTCAGCACGTGGAATGGTCTAAGCACCCTTATTGAAACTATTTTTTTCAATCCAGTAAATTGTTGTCAATCGCTGTCCACAAGTTATGCAAGCTGTCCATTATTCATATATAAGTTTTTATCAAAGAGATAATCATAAAAACTTTAAAAAAGGCTCATTTGATTTAAATCAAAAGTTCTAGTTCCGTTTTTTAAAGTCAAGAATAACGGAAGTAAGGAGGCCCCCCATGCCTTAAAAACTAGAAAATTTTTGCAATCAAAAACGAACAAAAATTAATTAAAAAAAAACTTTCCCAAAAATAAGTTTTCCAAAGAAAAGTAAACGTCAAAAAGTTTTCCAAGAAAAGTAAAGCGCCAATGACGCAGTAAGTTTTACGCTTCTGCAGTGAGGCGATACCCAAACTCTTGCTTGTAGGTATTTCTATTCGATTCAGGCTTAATTTGCGTATTCAATTTAAGTTTCACTTATTTTAAGATTTATTTATTCATTTACATTAATATCTATTGTATGTTTGTTCTCATTGATTGTTTATTTAATTTCTCTTCGTTTTAATTTTCATTTATTCTTCAATAGCTAAATATTTTTTTTCGTCTTAAGCTTGATTTTCATACTCAGTCTAAGCATTACTCGCTTTAAGATCTATTTATTCATTCGTATTATTACTTTTTTTGTGTTTTTTGCTATGATTGTTTATTTAATTCTGTTTGTTTTGGGTTTCATTTATTCTTTAATAGTATTTTCTGGTCATTTCGAGTTTGAATTTTAACAGGTATTTGTATTTGCAGAGCTTAAGTTTAAAATAACCTTTACTTTTCTTTGAAAAACTTATTTTTCGGAGAGTTTGTTTTAATTAATCCCTGGCGGATATCCAGGTGTTCTGGTATTTCTCCAGTATTATTAAATATTTCAGAGTGCTAACATCAAAATGGATGCTTACAAATTACTGGACATTGAAAGTATTAGCGAGATGGAACCTACGGTGCCTAAAGTAGCAGTGAACATTGCAAGGGGTTGCTCATTAACCTTTGAATGGGATACGATGTACGCAGGATATGTTTTATCATTAAGGAAGTTCAAGTCGAAAAACTAATTATTCTTTGCAGCTAAAGTAAATATAGTCCATATACAGAGACTACAAGACGGATTAAATGTGTTAGCTAAATATATTGAAGAAAACAATTTATAGAAAATGTTTTCTTACTAGCAATTGCTACTCTCTATTTGGTAGTGAGAGTGTTAAAGTGGCTAGATTTGAGAACCAGAAAATTTTACGCAATCTAGTAAAATTGGAAAAAAGTTTAAATTTAGATGACAAATTTCAGGAATTATCTCTTCAACGGGAAATATTTTCTCGAGAAATGCCTAACAACATAATGGGGACTAATTCCCCATCTTTGGACTATTGCATGAAACTCTGCCGTATTCTCCAGCTGCTTTTGCTCAATTTATAGATATACTAATTGAGACAAAACAAAATTATATTGTTGTTTTGCTCTCATCCACTACTCTGACGGCCATTTTTTGAAGTCCTATAAGACATTTTTAATGATCGTGAGTCAGTTTCTTTTTGGAAATGAGACAGTCAACATCAAAAAATGTTTTACACATGCCCATAATGCTTGTATACATTGGGCAGTTGGACATACTTTGAGAATTGTATTTTTGCTGATGAGTATAATGAAAGGTGTAAATTATGCAATGCATTTAAATTGCATAAAGGATATTCTGTGCAAAGTAAAGACTGTAAGTCCTGTCTTGAAGAGATTTGAGATCTGTTATTAGAGAAATCTTATGCTCCAATTGTTACTGTGGCAAATGCGATCAAGGGGAAAATGCTTACCCTGGGATGATTGCAAAAAACCCTAAACTTGTGTTCAACATATTTTTAAGTGACTGATATGGTCATGGCTTTAAATTGTTTTGGGAAGAAGAACATGATCCAAGCTTCAATTATTGAAATAATAAAAGATTCTGGTTTTTACTACATCGCTGTGAAGATACCGCCTACTTTGATAATAAACCTCCAGGCTTTAATTTGGCTGTTACAGAAAGTAATTCTTTATATGATAATTTTGTATGTGACATTGCTTCAAATAAGCAAATTGAAATATGTGTATTTTATAACATGAATCAGAATATTATTATTGACTTTACAAAGATGACTTTATTGACTACAATATATTGTAGAAAATGTGACCCTGACTTTGCTTGTCAAGATGAATACAAGTTGAATCCTGACGAGCTGCTGCCACCTATCGTTTCTGATAATTACCTATTCATATAAGAAGAAATGTAAAAGAACAAAGTATTTTCTTTGTATACAAATTTTATTAATAAGCAAATTTATATACTTTTATAAAGCATTTCACTTTTAAGGCGGCGAAATCTATGCTATAGAGGTGAGAAAGAGTATTTTCAACAAGAATATCTTTCAATCTTAGACTCTCGCCATAAATCTTGATGAATTGATTGTTTGTATGTATACAACATCGAAAAATAAAATATAATACTGCTTGAAAACCACAGCTTTTAATCGATAGATCTTGTACCCGCTTTCAATTTTGAATAATAGATTTGCCAATTTGCTCAAAATAATTTTTAATGTGAGATGTATAGAATGTATATGGTAGGCCAACAGGATTGAGAATCCTATATTCTTTCTTGTTTGAAAAATGAATAACCACTTCCCCGTCTTTTGATAACATGTTGAATATGCCCATGGTAGGGGTGGTGCCCCACAGCGGCCAGCAGACGAAAGGTCCCCTCGGCGACCCGACCTACACCCGTGCTGGCTGGCGTACAGAAGTTCCCCGCGATGGGTTAGCAACAACAAGTAAAAATACTTTAAAATAAACACTAAAAATTACCGCTTTTTGCAACGAAAAATTTATATAAAGACACTGGAAAAATTACTAGGCAAAAAAATTAGGCAGTGATGGGCTGGAGACGAAAAAACGGTCTTCCTCTCCCCACTGACCACCCCTTCCCCCCTCCCTCAACTATAGGGCTTTCTCCAGACCGAGTTTTTTCTGTAATTTGCACATTCAGTTCAATCTGAAGTAAAGTAATGACCGTGTGGTAGTACCACTATACCGCTCGCGCGTACATAGTTTTTACTCCATATAGTTGACATAGCATTTTTTCAACCATAACTGTATAGTTTTTATTTTTTAAAGAGGGAATGGCCATGACACTCACTCTTGGAGCTAAATTGTTGTCTATACAGTTCTTATTAACACTCATAGGAAAACATTCTTTTAAATAGTGTGACGGCACCCCCTTTCAAATTTTTTTTGGTAACCTCATTGTGTGTTTCTACGCAGTACACCTTCGGACCAGAAAATACACCGTGGGATGCCAAGTCGCTCCTGATCTTGGATTTTAATTTCAGCAATTGATTTGGGGCCTGGCGTTTCACCAGCTCCGGATAAACGGACTCCTCCCAGTTGGTGTAGTCCATCCGGGAGCTAATGTACTCTTCATTTTTCAAATGTTCTAACAAATTATCTGTTTTAATTTCCAACAGGAGTGAATAGGTTTCCCCATAATACACCTGAATTTGACCAGCCCCCCCTTGGCGATTGGCGCTTACACACATTGTAATGAAACTCCAACATGATCACACATCTTACCTAAACTGAATTCAAAATGAGCTTAAAGATTTCTTTGTCGACCTTTGTTTTTGCCTGAGACTGTTTGTTGACAAAAGTGTCAACAAACGTCTTCATATAATATTTTTGATCAAACTGGAGGGCTCTATCAATCTTTAAGTATCAACAAACATCTTCGTATAATGTTTTTAATTAGACTGGAGGGCTCTATCAATCTTTGAGACATTGAAATTATCGGCCAGCTTCAAACGCAAAAGAACATGGTGAACAATAATATTTCGTTTCGGTTCAAGGTCGGCAATAAGATTTTGCTTTGAAGGTGTCCAATGCTTATCTTTGTTTTGTACCAAAGATAAGTTTAGAGACTGAAAGAGTCCCTAGGCACTGGTATATTTATGCACGGGAAAACGAAGTCTTTTACCGAGTCATGACGTTCAAAAGATTTTTCACCGTCAAGTATGCAAAACCATCCTTGTGGCTTATTCTCCTCAACAGTGTGAATGCTAGGAAAATCTGGAGAAGAATAATTTTCAAGCCATTGGTAATTCCCACAACGCAAACACAAGTGAGAAATTGCTGACGGATAAAGAGAATTCATATCAAGAAAATGGCATTCGACTTTTCACCGGTTCGTTGTCCAGTCGGGTCAGTCTCATGGATATAATCCCCGTGGAAAATATACCCTCCCCGCATGGATTTCTCTGCAAATAATTTCTGATCGTCGTCAGAGATCAGACTTATTTCTGCTCCACAAATTTTAAGAATGAAATCTATCACCAGATGAGTAATTGAAAAATACCACCCAACATCCAACCCAAATTCTTCGTGAATTTTGTGCGTGTTTTTACAGAAAATGTCCAACAACGTCAATACATTACTTGCCAGGTAAATTTTAAAACTTATCCCAGTTATTTTTACACCATCCCTTTGCCTAAACCATCTTGGCAAATTCATAATCAGCGGTGGTACACTGACGATCGCGAAGTGAATCATAAAGATTGGTGATGGGGAGTAATTTTTCCTCACTTAGCTTCAAGATGGAGCTGTCGTGCTAGTACGGGTATATACCCTCACACATTGATACATCATGCATTTCCTTATCTGGAAAGTGCAGTTTGAGGAGGGGGAACTATTAAAATCTTTACTTTTCTGTACTTGAATCAATTGACTTAGGGATTTGGGTAAGAAACTATAGGAATCTGAGAAACGGATTTTATAAGCACATTTTACCATTATCAATCATTTTCGGTTTGAACTCTAAGATTAGCAACTTTTCAGATGATTTAAGTATGATGCTATAAGAAAAAAAAGTCATCTACTCATGTGCTATCTACAACTTCACCTTTCTGCAATTGTGCCAACGCTGGTAATATGAATTTGAAATCGCATTTGGAATTGTGCTTGTAAACCGGTAAAAAGTATTGTTGTCTAACATTTACATTAGACAATTTGTGCGCAACTCCCCGAAAGTTACTTCCCCTTGATGGAATTCCTTGCCATAAATGGTCATGATCGCTGGCTTTTGCATCCCCTCATTGATTTTTTTCTTGCAAACCTAACAAAAATCTAGATTTTTAATAGCCAAATCGTCTTCTGGTGATAGATTCTTTGGATAATGTGTATGACACAGCCATTAAGTTGTACCATTTGCTGTTTCAATAAATGAAACCACAGCTGTGCCAACACAATCTTCCCAAGCCATCGTCTCAACTAAATCTATCAATTGCATGGTATTACTAGAATTTCTTAGCGCATAGGAAAAGGAGATTGCATTGGCTTCTTGTTCTTTAACACGATTCAAATTTGACAGATTGTACAAATCCGTGAGTGCAGCTTCAATATCTAATGATACCTTGTTGCTCTGCAAGAGCGTGTTCTAAAATTTCTGAAATGCAAGATGGTACTTTCTCCTGAAACAGCCCCCACGGACTGGTAGCAATGAAGCTTGCAGTGTTTCAAGTGATATTTTGAAATCTTATGGATACTTATTGATAATATTTTTTTCATCACTAGATATCTTAGATAATTCGGTGATGGTTAGTGATATTTCTGATCATTTATCTGCTATTTCACGATATAGGACTAGAGATCGATCACAGCGTAAGCTTCGCCATCTAATCTCCCATTTTTCCGTTTTGTTGTCAGTGAGATCAGTCTACTTAAATTTCAATTGTCTGATTAGCCTTGGAATGGTTTGGATTCTGAATTGGATTTTAATCGCTCTTTTGATTTCTCTTATGATTCAGTAAAAGAAGGTATCCTAGAAGTTTGCAACTAGAATTCAGCGCCTCCTACCTCGAAAAGGATAGTACTGCTGAATCCGTGGATGACTCCAGGTCTCTATAAAAGCTGTAAAAGGAAAAATTATCTGTAGAAGCTATACAAGGCTTCGTCATCTGCTTTTCATCATCAGCGGTTCAAGGTCTATAGGAGTATATTTAATTCTCTGTGTCGGAAGGTCAAGTCTCAGTTTTATCACAGGAAATTTTCTGAGTTTGGAAAAGATTTAGGGAGGACATGGAAAATTATTGATTCTGTACTTAGACCTACTCCCGCTCTGCCGCCAGTTCCAACAACGCTGATAGTCGATGGTAAAATTGCCCAAGGAGAAGAAAATGTTCAGCTAGAGCTTATGTCTTAGTTTGCTAATATAGAAAAGACGACAGCTTCCTCTGTGAGCTCTGCAACTCCTCGTTGCGATTTTAGAGCCTATCTTGGACCCCCATGTTTAAAGTCAATGGTCTTGCACCCTGTTTCTGAGTTTGAGGTAGCTCGGATCGTAAATGCTCTTAAAGGTTCAACGTCTTCAGGGCCAGACAGAATTCCTACAAGGGTTATCCGTGCCGTTCTGCCTGCTATTCTGTCACCATTGACTAAGCTTGTCAATGCGTCTTTCGTGAAAGAAATTTTCCCTGAATTACTCAAGTGAGCTTAGGTTATAGTGCTATATAAAAGTGGGTCCCGGAGTGATCCTGCTAATTATAGGTAAATTTCTCTTCTATCTGTTTTCAGCAAAATTTTTGAGAAGGCTATGTTAACCAGGCTTCTTAGTTTTCTGGATGTAAAGATATTTTTCCATGATTTCCAGTTCGGATTCCGAGTGAATCACTCTACAGAGCATGCTTACGCATCTCTTTTGAATTTAGTTCATTTGGCAATATATTTTGGTATTATCCCGGCAGCTTTATTTTTGGATGTTCGTAAAGCTTTTAATTGTTTGACTCATCAAATTCATCTTTGGCAACTATCGCATATTGGTTAAGATCAAATGCTTTCTTTTGTTTTGAATCATATCTTTCTGGTAGACTTATTTCAATTGATCCGCTTTTCCGGAACCCTTCTGAAGTAGAATGTGGCGTCCCCAAGGGATCTGTTCTTGGCCCCGTTTTATTTCGGATTTACGTCAATGATCTGATTTCAGCAGTCAAGATTACCATTCTTCTAGTATGCTGCAATCTGTGTCATCCGGATAATTTTTTGTGTCCTAATGCTACTTCTAATGAAGATTGCCTCGTTGATTTTGCTGACGACAGCACTTTTGGGACTCTAGGGAAGGCGGGATGTGATATCAGGTCTAACCTGGTGGCAATATTTGAGAGAGTAGTTTCATGGTTTGATACGAATTACTTGGCCTTGAATTTCGCCAAGTCCCATTTTCTTAATTTTTCTTGAATAGGTGTAGCTTTCCCTCGACTGACACAGCTTCAAGTGTCACAAGGCTCCTTTTGTAGACCAAAAAATCGGTTGGTCCAGTTTCTTGGTATCCTGCTTTATGAGAACCTTTTGTTTAGACACCACAAAGCCATTATTAGGGTTAAGGTCTCACGGAGTTTGGGTGTCATTTGAAAACTCAAACACACCTTTCCTGGATCTATTCTGAAGCTTATTTTTTTCTGCCTTGTCCAGTCATATGTCTCTTATTGCCCCATAGTATGGATGTCTACTTTTCCTTCTACACTGTGGTCGCTTTCTATGATGTATAACAAAGCACGGCGTCTGGTTATGGACAACAACCGTTTTTCACCAAGACCGCTTCTAAATCTACAGTTTATCTACTTTTCTTCTTGTGCTTCTTTTTTCTTTCATCAGCTTCATGGTAATCTTCCAAAATCTCTTCAAAAACTCCTCAGTTTTATTTCTGATTCAGCTTCATATAACCCTCGTTCGTCACATAATATCTGCTTTTCTCCTACTCCCCACTGAGCGGTCAGATTTGAATCCCCTCATCGCTTGTCATCAGGTTTAGAACTCCCTGCCTTCTTCAGTACAGAAATGCCACTCGTTTGGCACTTTCAAGAGGATTCTTAAGGACCATTTAGTTAAGAATCAAACAGAATAGTTGCTTTTTTTTTCTTTTTTTTATGTGGAGTTGATGTCCCCTGAATGTTTATCTTTGTTATATGGTGGTCTTCTCTACTTTATGACTTCCAGGCGTCAGTTATGGTCCTGAAATTAATATCATTTTCAATAAAATCACACCATGAGAAACAGCGTAAAAGAACCCTACAGTACAGGTTTCAAGCTCCTGTCTGCAAAAACTTTTACTTTTTTTTGCCGGAAGAAAAATCCCGGATGCGTGTCATTTTTTCCCAGGGGGATCATATAGAACCAACAGTTCCAGAACATCGATAGAAGGCTCATTTAACGGAATCCAAAATTTATAGTGCCCCTTCAATTTGACCAAAAAGATCTGAGGGCTACTAGCCCCCCTTTTAGGTCCCTCTTTTCCGTAAAATTTCTTAACTAAAAGCTTAAGATAGCCGTTTGGCTTAGTATAGTTGAAAGGTTCCAAAACTATACCTTAGGTTTAGCTTGTTTTTAGAGAAAAAATTAGGGTTTTGAATCGACAAGAAATAAAAATAAAAAGAAAAAGTAAATATTTCAATTACATCACCGATAACAAATTTTCAGAGATCTGGTTATAAGCCAATGGTGCCAATTTGGGAAAATTCATGGAGGGAGCAGGGATTTTGTCCTATTATCTGCATAAAGATCCGAAAAGATATTTTCAAAAGTTCCAAGGGTATTTCTTGCTTGAGAAAAAACAAAAAATCAATCTAAAGTTATTTTTCAAGACCTAGGGGGATAATTTTACCCCCTTACTATATGTGCACCGGTATAGAAAACAGAACATGGTGAAGAAGCAAAACAATTGTTAAATGCACTGATAATGAGTATTATAATTCTAGTGATTTCTAGTCAATAATCTAGTAATTTATCAGCTGATCTAGCAATCTTTGTAAGAATTACTGGTATTATAGCTGGTGAGAGGGAAATTCAGCTTGATAAATCAATCCAACATTTCTGTATTATGTTCAATTACTTCGCGGTTATTAAAAAATATTCAGTTTTATGCCTATGTTTTAAGATAATTGTAATTGTATACTGAAATTTACTAATGTCGAAACTGGTTTAAGACTATAAAATGCCTTATAGATTTGTTTAGTCTTGTCAGGCTACATACTCAGTTTTGAAACTTAAATAAAAAAAAATCCTGTTTTTTATACTTTACTTTTGTGTTTTCAGAAGAGCGGTTAATGTAGTTTCTATGATTAAATATTAAAACCAAATTATTCCATATAAATAAAAAAGATAATGGCATGGTTGTTTCTATATTAAATTTGAATAAAAAACGAGCATGGATTAATCTAAAAAACAAAGTTTTCCCAAGGGAAGTAAAGAGCGATGTTGAAACTTAAAACGGACAAAAATTATTGCTTCACAGCTTATCTAATGCATATCAGTCAAACTAGTACAAATAAACCAACCAACTATATTTGTGTATGTTGTGTATCTAGGATTATAAAATACTAGCGCTTTACTGAAAACACAAAAATCAGCGAATCTATAAAGCTTTTCATTTTCTTGCACCAGCTGTGACATCAGTAACTTTCCATATACAATTAAAATTATCTTAAAAACATAAGCAAATAATTATATATTGTTTTAATACCGCAAAGTCATTGAAGCATACAGATTATTGGATTGATTTAACAGGTAGCAATTCGGAATAATATTCAATAGTACTTTAAGCTATAATATCAATAGTGATTAATAAACAATCTTCAAATTTAAGAAATATGCTTTAGTATTACTTGAAATGAAGATCAAATAAGACATAATATGAATTTTGAAAATATTGTTATTTGTCTCTATACAGCAGTAAATTTCAAGCTATGATACAAATTCTAAAGCTCTTCTATAGTTCTTATCGTAATGCTATAAAGATTGCTATACTTCAAACTTGTCTACAAAGTAATCCTGGCATGTCCTTTTTAAAACCAAAACGACAGCCAGGCATTAAAATGAGCCATCGTGCAGAAGTGATACCAAATTAAACGAGAACAGATAGAAAATATTTTTTGAGGAGAA
This sequence comes from Artemia sp. Kazakhstan ARC1039, assembly GCA_029168905.1. Lineage (NCBI taxonomy): Eukaryota > Metazoa > Arthropoda > Branchiopoda > Anostraca > Artemiidae > Artemia > Artemia sp. Kazakhstan ARC1039. Next base: position 16,186 of record JAQQPU010008519.1, on the reverse strand, counting down.
CAGTCCAACACAACCCTCAGGGCAAGGGTTTTAGGTTATGCCCTTGGGGTATATAAGGTTTTTATAGAAGGTGTTGTCGTGGAAACCTCAAAACAGGCTCATTCAATTTGAAATTCAAAGGGCTAGTGCGCTTTTTAATAGTCGAAAGTGATTGGAGGGCAACTAGCCCCTCGCCCCTCCGCCCATCATTCCCCCAAACACGTGCAATCAAAATATTGAGATTGCAGATAGAAAATATGTTTTTGAGGAGAACACTCCCCCACAACCCTCAGGGCGAGGGTTTTAAGTTATGCCCTGGGGACATATAAGGTTTTTCATAGAAGGCGTTGTCGTAGAAACTTCAAAAGAGGCTCATTCGATTGGAAATTCAAAGGGCTAGTTCCTTTTTTAATAGTCGAAAGTGAATGAAGGGCAACTAGCTCCCCCACACCCATTGTTTCCCCAAACGCATCCAATCAAAATTTTGAGATAGCCATTTTGTTCAGCATAGTTGATTTCCAGATACAAAATATGTTTTTAGGAGGCCACTCCCCCACAACCCTCAGGGCAAGGGTTTTTAAATTATGCCCTGGGGGCATATAAGATTTTTATAGAAGGCGTTGTCGTAGAAACTTCAAAAAGGGCTCATTCTATTGGAAATTCAAAGGGCTAGTGCCATTTATAATATTCGAAAGTGATGGAAGGGCAACTAGCCCCCCTCCCCCACGCCCATCCTTCCTGCAAACACATCCAATCAAAATTTTGAGATAGCCATTTTGTTCAGCGCAGCTTATTTCCAGATATAAAATATGTTTTTGAGGGGGATACTCCCCCACAGCCCTCAGGGAAAGGGTTTTAAGTTATGCACGGGGGGAATATAAATTTTTTATAGAAGGTGTTGTAGAAACTTCAAAAAAGCTCATTCAGTTGGAAATTCAAAGTGCTAGTGCCCTTTTTAATAGTCAAAAGGGATTGGACGGTAACTAGCCCCCCCCCATGCCCATCATTCCCCGGTTAACGTTAATGGTTAACGTTATCGGTTAACGTTATCAAAAACTAAGTATCAGAATGATAAAATTCTGTATCAACACCTATTGTCAGATACATGGGATACCATTCATAAAATCTAAGCATCAGAGGGAACAAATTTTTCCTATGAACATGTTTGTCAGATACACTAGATAAAATTGACTCAATCTAAGTATCATATTGAATGAATTCTTCATCAACATCTTTTGTCGGATACGTCGGATAACATTGTCAAAATCGAAATATTAGAGTGAAAAAATTTTTATCAACTTTCTTTGTCTGATACATCAGATAACATTCACAAAATCTAAGTATCAAAGTGAATAAATTCTTTATTATCGTCTTTTGTCAGATATGCTTGATAAAATTGAGAAAATATAAGTATCAGAGTGAACAAATTGGTTATTAGTGTCTTTTGACAGATATGTTTGATAACACTGACCAAATCTATTTATCATAGTGAAAAAATTCTTTATCATCTTCTTTTGTCGGATATATTAGATAAAATTCACGAAATCTATGTATCAGAGTGAATAAATTCTTTATCATCGTCCTTTTTCTGATAGGTCTGATAAAATTAAGAAAATCTAAGCATCAGAGTGAATAAGTTCATTATCAATGTCTTTTGACAGATATGTTTGATCATAATGACAAAATATAAGCATCAAAGTGAACAAAAATTCTCTATTAACATTCTTTATCGGTATCATTTGTCGGATAAATCGGATAACATTGAAAAAATTTATGTATGAGAATGAATAGATTCTTTATTATCATCCTTTATTGGATACGTCGGATAAAATTGAAAAATTCTAAGTATTATAGTGAATAAAATCCTTATCAGCATCATTTACTGGATACCTCGGTTAACAATATCAAAATCTAAGCATCAGATTGAATAAATTCTTTTATAAACTTCCTTTGTCGGATACATTAGATAAAATTCACAAAATCTAAGTATAAATTCTTTATCAGCAT
>JAQQPU010008518.1:3149-32038 GCA_029168905.1 Artemia sp. Kazakhstan ARC1039 | reverse complement strand
AAAGTTTTTCTGGGGAGAAGTTATTAGTCAACTAGTTGGCAAATTTATATTTTTCCTATACAGATGGGTTAAATTTTCCAACTAGATGACTAAAATAATTTTTATTATAAGGAGATTGGATAGTACCATTCTATATAAGCTTATAAACTAATTTTTTCCAATAGTCAAAGAGTGGATATCCCCTATAGGCTAGGCTAATTTAGGTTTGTCTATAGCCTAGGTTACCCAGTTACTTTTGTTCATTGGTTCATATTTTACATGGCCAGTGTGTTGATTTTATTTTATTCATGTTTTACAATTTTAGAGGTTGATATAATTTTTGAATTGAAGGAATGGCTTTAGTCTCAATAGGCATAGTCATGGAATATCATTCTCATGATTATGAAGTGAAACACCATGAAGCCTATACAAACCCAATGATGAATCCAAAAACTAGTTTGTTAGTGGAAGAGTCCTTCGAAAAAGGAAGCTAGCCCAGGCAAGACAATTTAAGAGAAATGCCGATTCTTTGAATCTTTAACTGATGATGATGATGAACGAATTAAAGACCCCTCTTGACTGTTCGGTCACTTGGGTCTTCTTTCAATAAATCTGGATCCCACTTTATTTAGTCAATCATCAATAATCTGCTCTGTCACATTAATTAATCATAATTATTCTTCCCATCACATTGTCCTATCTCTCCCAATGGCAGTTATAAACTGTACAACCAGCTTTAGGATTTGTATATTGTCACTATCATTTGCAAATCCTCCCAAAATCAAATTTACACTCAACTGTTTTCTTCTTTCATGAAAAAAGGCCTTGATATGCTGTCTTTGGAGAGTGTACTTATCACAATCTATAAGAAGATGTACCAGGCTTTCTTCTTTGTCACAAAACTCACAGTTACTTGACTCTCCATAAAACTTTGCCCTGTATAATTTTGTATCTGCATGGCCTGATCTAAGACGAAATGCTAATCTTCCCTCTTTCCTACTTAATCCTTGGTACACATGCCTCTCAAACTTTCTTGCTACTTTTCGGGTAACAAACCAATTTCCGGATTGATTTCTGTTATCCTCAAAATCATACGTTCTTACTGATTGTATCAATTGATCTATTTGCATTGCAGATCTAGGAGTTGAACCACTAGTAAATACATTTATTGTTTCGCATGTCATTTTAGCAGCTGTGTCGGCACTCTCATTCCCCAAAATCTGAACATGGGCTGGGATCCACTGAAGACATATGTTCGCTGTTGACATTAATGATACTATTTCCGTGTAGCACAATACAACTTCTCTTGAAATTTTCCCATTATGATCAAAATTGGCGAGTGCCTCCAATGCACTTTTTGAATCTGACAACAATACAATGTTTCTTTGGTTGCTAAGATTTTCTTTGGCAAATACAATTGCTTCCTTTATGGCTATTACTTCAGCCTGGAAGATTGTTGCCTCTGAATGCAGTTTAAATGACTTTGACACTTGTATCAATGGAATGACAAAGGCAGCCCCTACTGCAGAAATTGGGTTACTTTTCTTAGATCCGTCTGTATAAATATCAAGGAATCCCCTGTATTTCTCTGCCATCATTAATTTAAAGTTTATCCTGGAATCATGGTATCCATTCGTTTCAAACTTAAGATTGCAATGTAGCTTAATTGTCTCCCAAGGAGCAGGTAATGCAATTTCTGGAACTTTTAACATATCTGTCATTTTTAGTGTCACTCCAAACTGTTCACTGATACGGCAAGACATTTCAAAGATATTTTCCTGGTTTCTCTTTTTAAACTTATTTGATGTAACAATTTTTCCTGGTTTAACTATTCTTGATCTAACTGGGTTTGTATTATCTGCTGTCCACAATTTTTTGATATTTTTCAGGACATTTACCTTTCTCCTGGTTTCCAGGCTTTCAAGTCCTGACTCTGACAATAAAAACACAATAGGGGTAGTCTTTCTAGCTGCAAAGGCAATGCGTATAGCTGCATTCTGTACGGAATTCAACTTTGCTAGGGTTGTGTCACTGCCTGAGGAATAAATCACGGAAGCATATTCTATCTTAGACCTAATATATTTTATATAAAACTCCATCATAAAACTGGGTTTTTGCCCCCACCTAACAGTTGTAAGCATCTTCATAAGATTAAGCCTTTTAACGCAAGCAGCCTTGGTCATTTCAATATGTGGTTTCCAATTCAAATTTTTCTCTATATTCACACCCAGGAACTTTGTTTCACTCACAAACTCGATCTGCTGGCCATAAAATCTAATTATTGGGGTAACTTTCATTTTCTTCCGAGTTATTAACATGGCTTTTGTTTTATGTGTTGAAAATTTGAGATAAATATCAGTTGCCGAGTTTTCAACTTGCACTAATACTTCTGAAATAGCTTTGATTCCCTCTTCCAATGTCCTTGCCATAACCCACAAAGTGTTATCATCAGCGAAAATTCCCGTGTTTGAATCTCCTTCTCCAATAGGGATATTATACTCTCCCATATTGTAAAAATCAGGTCCTAAGGCTGACCCTTGGGGTACTCCCCTTCTTCCTCTTACTAGGGCTGTTGACATTGTATTTCCTACTCTCACTGTCACTACTCGGTCTTCAAGATAATTTTTACTTAGCAGCAACATTGTACCTCTAATTCCAGCCTCAATTATTCCTGACAATATTTGTCTATGTACAATGTTATCAAACACGCCCTTGACGTCAAGGAAAACTGCAATCATTACAAGTCCATTCTGGAGAGCATATAAAGCATCCTGTTTAAAGCAAAGCAAATTTTCTATGGTACTTTTGTTTTTCCTGAAGCCGCATTGTATATCTTTAAGACCGCCCCTTTTTTCTACTTCATAGTTAAGTCTTTTCTTAACAAGTCGTTCATATACTTTCCCTAAAACTGGGAGCAAAGTTATGAACCGCTGGTCTTCCAGTTTTGAATTGTCCTTTCCTGGTTTTGGGATCATAATTGCTTGGCCCCTTTTCCATGCACTTGGAAAATATCCATCATTCCAAGCCAAATTGATGATGGAAAGCAACACCATAATCCACTGCTTTGGCAAAGCTTGAACAAACTGTGGATAAATCATATCTTCCCCTGGTGAGAAAATAGGGAGATTTCTTATTACACTGTCAATTTCAACATTAGTAAATGGCTGATTATAAGGGCACTGCAAATCCTGATTTGCCATTCTTTTAACTTTAGCTGTCATTCTGGCCACTTCTGTAGCATTTGGATCAGTATTTCCTATGGTCTTATTTAGATAATTAGCACTTGCATTCGCCTTATCTTGATCTGTCAATAGTAATTGATTATTGTACACTACAGGGGGGTTGGATTTTCTGGGTGGGGGTTTGCTTTGCATTTGTTTGATGAAAACATAGACCTTACTTACTGGTTTCCGGAAATCCAAATTTTCAATAAACTCTTCCCAGCTCTTTTTCTTGGCTTGTGAAATCACTCTCTTAAATGCTGCATACGCTCTTTTCACCTCAATATAGTTGTATATTGTTGTTGCTTGTTCATACTCATTTTTTCTTCTTAGATATTTCTTTTTAGTTGCATCACAATCTTTGTTCCACCATATACATGAATTCCTTTGTCCCTTATATTTGGCCTTCAGTGGAACAGATTTTGTTGCTGCTTCAATTATGCTGTCCTGGAAAACCTTCACTTTGTCATCAACATGTTGCTCCTTTTCTACTACAGTCAAAATGTCTTTTTGTTCAAGAAGTTCTTTAAACTTTCTCCAATCTGCCTTCTTGATTTGAAACTTAGTAATCTTGTTTGTCTCAAATTTATCAGAAATCTCAAACCGACCATCACAAACATTTAATAAAATTGGGGCATGGTCACTAAACAAAGATGTATTTACTAAGGTTGACACAGTTGGGTTGGGTCAGTTAAGGTTGAATCTTTAACTGAGAATACACGCAAGCCTATTTAAAATCTTTAAATATAACTCAGTGTTGCCTGTAATAATAATCTGATCTCATAGCCACAAACAACGTATAGAGCCGTTCTTTTACTCATTTTTGTTGTTTTAGTCCGTTTTTAGAGTTTGTAGAGTTCGTTCCTGGACTGCAAAGTCTGCCTTCAGTTTTGATAGATATATGTTTTGTTGGAGTGACCTTTAGGAGAACATAAGTGAGTTATTGACTACAACTGTATACGATTTTTTTCCTGAACCCAGGCAGGGCAGGAAAAGAGTTCGCGAGAAATAACGTTTTTAGTATATTGACAGAACGGTCCGTTTACTTTCCAAAGAGATAGCTAAAGATATTTGTGGTGACAGAGGCCTTAGAACCCTTGGCCCGTAGTTTGGCCCTTTCAATAGTTCGATCACGTTACCCTATTCTGTCAAGACCACCAGTGGCACTGGTGTGGTATTAGAGAAATTAGACAGATGTGGCTGGTAGTCCCAAAGCAATCAGTGCGAACAGTGGTCCCAGATATAATAGTGGTACCAGCGGTGGTCATATTTTAACAGTGGTACCAGTGGTGGGAGTAAGATAATTCGTGGAAACTATAGAGGTATCTCCCTGATCGACCATGCCATGAAGATCTTCTGTGTCCTTCTTTTGAATCAATTCAAAGACGCACGTGACAAGTTAACCGGTCATGAACAAGCAGGCTTCAGACCAGGCAGAGGCTGTCAGGAATAGATATTGACGATTTGCCTCATCCTTTAGCAGTACGGCAGGTTTGGTCTACCCCTTGTCATTGCCTTTATTGACTTTGTAGCTGCCTTCGATTCCCTCACCAGAGAGGAGCTATGGAGAATTATGGCTGAAGACGGTACGCCACAAGATATCATTGATATACTCCGAAGTGTGTATAAGCATACTGAGACTTGCATATCTGTTTCCAGCAATTACGCCCCTAAGTTTCCATTGGAGTTTGGGGTAAAGCAGGGATGCCCCCTTTTGCCTATATTATTCAACTACACGATAGACTGGATCATGAATAATGCAATGTGAAACCATTCTGGAATTGTTTTTGAACAAATAGCTGGTTTCCTCCAGTCCCTGACAGATCTTGACTCCGCAGACGACGTTGTTGAGCTCGAATCTACCGCCGACAGCTTACAAGGCATTATTGACAATACCTCTAAGGTCTCAAAGCGCATCGGACTGGCCATCAGTGGCGCAAAGACTAAAGTATTGGCTCTCAACCAACCTGCTCCTTGCCAGGTTACCCTCGGTGGCAAGCCAATAGAAAACGTCGAGGAGTTAAAGTATTTTGGCTCCATCATAAAACCAGATCGCAGAGCTGAAAGGGATATCTCTACCCGCATAGCAAAAGCCTGGGGAGTTTTTACTAGTCTGAATAAAGCACTATGACCAGACGGGAGATCTCAACCAAAACAAAAGTCAGAATCTACGTTGCAACTGTTCGAGCAGTACTACTTTATGCTTGCAAGACATGGCCGATCAAGGCTGAAGACGCGAGAACTTTGGATGTGTTCGATCACCGCTGCCTTTGTTATATCGTGTACATTAAGGGACAGGACAGGATTTCCGATAGTGATATACAGAGTCGCTGTGGCAAATCAGAAGAGCTATCGCTTATCATTAAAAGACATCGCCTGAAGCTCATCGCCCACAGATTGCGCCGTCCCGAAGGCACGGTATGTCAAGACGTTCATATATGCGAACCAGCAGGATAAAAGAAGAACCTGTGGAAAAAATCAAGGAGGACCTGGAACCGTTCAGGAAACAAGGTCGGAGATTGGGCAAAGGCTGGTTGAAGATCGCCGGAGAAGCTGTAGCCGACAGTTCCAAGGGGTCGTCGGAAGTCATTCCAAGATCCTTTGCTATCGGGCAGGACAGTTCATCTTCTGGTTCCCACCAAAAGTAAAATAAAGTAAAACCAATTGTCCCCTAACTGGTTTTAGCTAATTATTTGAAATTCTTAAATTGGGCAAGAATTTTGGCTTTTTGTCTCAATTATTTAAGAATGAGTGTGAATAAGCAGACTTTTGCATTGGAATAAGAAATATTTTTAAGCCACAATAGAACTTTTGCCGATACAGTTTTGGTTCAGGAGGGGGGAACTTTTTCAAATCATATTAATTAAATCATTTATTTAATTTCTGATCTTTTTCCAATCATACCCAACGGGGGCTGCTGCCCCCACAAGCCCTTCTACTGCTTGCTTTTAATTTGTATATATCATTCCTTGTAAATTGATTGGTAGCGTAAAAATTTGCCTTATGATTAAGACTAGACCCCGGCACCGTGCCGATGAGGGAAGACCGGTGGCGGCGGGGCCAAAAATAGCAAGTCATGCCGCACCACCGGTAAGACGTCGGCAGCACGATCAATGTTGACCGCAAACATTAATGTTTTCATCAGTCTTTCTCAATTCACAGCTGAAATCTACAACAGATTCGAGCCTATTCATGAGTTCAGAAATTCACAAGTCGCTGGCTGGAAACCGGTCTTCTTCGTTATTCATCAAGAGAAGAAGAAATCTGGTAGAAACGAAATGGCTGTGGCGTTTCAGAACCCTTGCATAATACGAGTAGTTGAAGTATCTATTAGTCATGTATTCTTAACATAAATAATTATCAAAATTAGCAGTTTTTTTCATCGAGCATTACTGCATACAAAACTTCAAATACTGTATAACAAAATTCGTCAGTTATCTTGGTAAAAACTTAGAATATAACTTTGAACTTAGAAGCTTAATTTTTTCATAATGCTCTTTGTCTATATCTGTTTTGTCACCTTTAAAACAGTTGAAATGGGCGACTTTGATATTGATTGTTTTTTTTTTTTTTGCTCTTTTGGATTCCTAAAAAGCCTTCTTGTATTAAAAACTGGTTTTTAATAACAACTTAAAAAAAATGCATTTTAAAGTTTTTATTTGGCTCCTTTATAGAATATATGTCATGTAGGCTAAGGCTGAACTGCTGCTTTTTTATTGCTTTTGGCTGCTCTTTTGAATATTATTCATTTTTTCTTTTGGGGATTCATTCCAAATTATAAACTGATAAATACCTAATATGAGTCAAGTTATAAACTGCATCTAAAAGGAGTAAATTTATCAAATTAAAAATGCATGATGAACACTTTACATGAGAACACTTCAATTACAATGAAACAAAACATTTAAAGGTTTATTCGGTATGAAGAAAAATGAAGTGCCAGCTATTTTCTTAGGTAAAAAAATGAAAAGCTCATCCGTTTTAAATGTAATTAAATGAAATAATAAGCAGACTGAAGTAGCTCCAGGAAGATGTTGAGATTTTCATCCTAATTCGTCAATTTTAATCCAAGCAAAATTCTAGGACACTTAGTATCAGTTATTGACTTTAAGCTTTGATTTCCAAATGCTCGCAAAAATTACCAAATTTAAGAAAGTCGCAACAATAAGTCACCTGTGGTCAAAATACTCAAAGACTCCTCTTTGATCCCCACCCAGGCTCAATGCTTCTGCTATGGTCATTTCCATGGAAATCTCCAAAGAGTTTCTTTTTAAAATAGCTTTCAAGCGTAGTTACGGGTATTTAGCCTTTTTTGCTTTTCTTCAAAGCTTTGAAAAGTGTTATAATATTTCAAATGTTACATTTGTTATATTTGTGCATATTTTTGGTAATCATTTGTGGGGTGATGGAATTTTTTAAACCACTGTGGATACGTAAGAACGTTGCAGCATCTAGTATCCTGAGGTCATATAACTGTCAAAGACTCCTCCTTGAACCTCCCAAATTGAAAGCTTTTATTATGACCCGGCCTTTTTATGAAACTTGGGCACTGAACCAAGGGCGCCATTGTCACTCGAGCGCAACATTAGGTGGGGATGTCGATATCGCTTTTTTCACACCAATTTGTTTGGTGTGAATCTGCCTGGTACTTATGAATGAATGTTTTCAAAGTAAACCCGTTTCATCAATAAGAAAAAAACTGGTTGGACGCGTATGTCCCTTTCCCTTTGGATGAAAAAACCATGCAAGTGCTGTATCAAGTATAACTTACGAAAAGCTTGTTAATTTTTGTCAACTTTTCAACTTTTTGGCATCCCTGCTTTCAATAAAAAAATCAAGGTACTATCACTTAAATGTAATAACTCCCTATCCCCCCCCTCTCTGGACACCATCTTGATAGGATACCGTCTCTGCTTTAAATAAAAAAAATAATTAACTTATTGGTACCCCTGCTTTCAAAAAAAATCAAGGTATTATCATTTAAATATGATAGCTCACTACCCCTCCCCCCTCTGGATACCACCTTGATAGGATGCCGTCTCTGCTTTAAATTAAAGAAAAATAACTTTTTGGGATCCCTGCTTTCAATAAAAAAAAATTCGACATATTATTATTTAAATGTAATACCTCCCTACTCTCCTCCCCCCTCTGAATACCATCTTGATAGGATACTGTCTCAGCTTTCATTAGAAAAATAATTTACTTAATAATTAACTAGGTGACTATATGGTTCAAACAAACACGCAAAATAACGTTAAATAACATAGTGTTCCTTGAAGAAAAATTGAGGGTATGAGTAAAGGGGTACAAAGACAAAAACAAAATGTCGAAATTTTTCAGATATACCTAAAATCAATGGAAAACTGAATCATAGATTTGCTGTGGCATTCAATAAGATCCAAAGAATCTAATTAAAAGGGAGCACACACAAAAGCCAAATTAGGCCAGTAGCTTTTTTTTTTTTTTTATTCCAATATTCACGGCACCAGGTACTTCAAAGTATCTGATATGGCACTATTCATTTACCTCTTTCAGTGGCCTCAAGGTTTTAAATGTCTATTGAACCTTCTTTTGAAGGTGTCGACAGAGGGATTTGCAGGGATAATATCCCCAGGAAGATCGTTCCAGATAGAAGTGCAACGCTGGATGAAGCTGTTCCTCAAGTACTCGGTTTTCGGCGTATCCTCCTTTCGATAATTGGACCGAGCTGTGTGCCTTCGTGTCTGCCTTGTCGGCTGGACAAAGGGGGACACAATTCGAGGGAGTTCGTCTGAGGGAAGCGAATTCATTTACTTGTAGAAAACAGCCATCGACACTACATCAAACCTTTCATTTAGAGGCTGGAGCAATTCTTGTGTAGAGGCGCAGCCCACCCTATTTGCCCTATTCTGGATCTTCTGAAGTGGTGCCAACAGCGTTTTCGGAGCACCAGCAAATAGCGGGCATCCATATTCAGCTATGGGTCTGATGCAAGACTTGTAAAGTGGGATGATCGAGCTTGATGGAAGAAAAATTTTGCAGCGAAGAGTAACTCCCAGTTTTCTTGCGCAGGAGATTCTCACCCGATCAAGGTGGTTGTTCCAAGAGAGATCGGTGGAGAAATGAATCAGTAGACGAGGCTCGTCGACTCTCTTTATAGCTTTATTTTTGAAGAGGAAACTGGGGTGTTCACGTGGCACCTTTGATCGGGTAATTAGAAGCTCCTTTTTTTCGATGCATTGAAGTTGATCATCCATGCATCAGACCACTTTTCAATTTTCAAAAGATCCATCTGTAGGGAAAGGGAGGCTTGTGCTAGGTCTTAGTGTTAAGGGACGGCTGAGTGTGTCGTGGTATCGTCGGCAAAGTGATGAAGAGGGTTTGCGAGGTTGTCTCCCATGTCGTTTATGTAGATAAGGAAGAGCGTAGGTCCAAAGACACTGCCCTGGGGTACCCCTGCTTTCACTGGATATTCGCAAGAAATAAACCCGTCAAGAACAACCCGCAGTGAACGATCGGAAAGAAATCTCTCAATCACTTTTAACAGACATCCACGAACACTATACACATAGAGTTTTTTTTAGCAGGCCACGGTGCCATACCCTGTCAAAAGCTTTCGCAATGTCGAAGGATAGTAGCCTGATGTCTTATCCCATTGCCAGTAGTTCTATCCACTCCTGATACTGGGCCACTAGGCAGTCTAATGTTGAGCGTTTCCAGCGGAATCCATATTGGCGATCACCTAGAAGGTCATTTGATTCCAGGTACTGATGAAGTGTTTTATTGGAGACACTCTCGTAGACTTTGCCAACACAGGACAGAACGCTAATAGGCCTGTAGGAGCCCACACTCGTTGGATCGCCTTCTGGCTTTAGAGTAGGTATAACATCGGTGGACCTCCATGTTCGTGGGAAGGTTCCGGAGAAAAAGCACAGCCGGAAAAGCAATGACAAGGGTCCAGCTAGTTCGGCACTGCAGGACTTGAGGAGAACATTTGGTATGTTGTCAGGACCCGTGTCTTTGGTCACATCCAGATGTTGCAGAATGTGAATAATCTTGGGAGCAGAAAAATTCACGCGTTCCAGGACAGTGTCGGTTCGGTCGGAGAATTTTGGCACTTCTCTATCGTCATCGTCTAGATTCGAGAATTCGGCAAAAGCCTTAGCACGAGCTTCAGCCTTTGCCTGTGGATCTTGTACCACTGTCCCGTTACTCTGGAGAGATGGAATTGCGGTCCCCTTGGACGACGGTAAAGCCTCCTTGACAATTTTCCACCAACTCTTTGCCGAAGCAAGTTGAAATTGGTGGCGAATTTCTCCTTATACTGAACCCGGGACTGCCGAATCGCTCGAATTGCATCTTTGCGCGCATTTATGAATGTAATTCTGTCCTCTTCGCTCTTTGAAAGTAGCCATCGCTTGTGTGCCTTTTGCTTTGCTTGGATTGTCTTCTTACACTGGGCGTTGAACCAAGGTTTGTCCTTACTGGACACCTGGATCCGCTTTGAAGGGATATACTTTTCGACAGAGTCAACTATGGCCTGCTGGTACTTATCTGCTGCTTTCTCTGGGCCTTCCAGGAGGAAGGCTCTCCACTGCTGAGAAAAAAGAGTGTTTCTCAAACCGTCCCAATAACCTCTTTTGTATAGCCAGGTTGTTCGTTCATGCTTTACTGGAGGCGGAATACAAAGGTTTCCACGTACAACGATGGCAACGTGGTCACCTGGTGAAAGCATGAGCGTCTAACTTAAAGGATTCAGGGTTATCTGTAAGGAATATGTCAAGACGAGATGATCTGTTTGGGCCGTGATACGTGTCGAAATTGACAAGATGTTCCAGCCCGTAAGAGAGAGATAGATCATACAAGTCCGACCCTTCCCTATCAGTATTTTTGCTGCGAAGCCACTCGCTATGATGGACGTTGAAGTCTCCATGAAGGATAATGGCTGACTTAGCGTACTTGCCCCGAATATATTCAAGGGAGGTTTCAAGGTATCTGGTAATCTGGTAAGTTGGAGGGTTATATACGGTACCGACAATCACGGATTTATTTGGTAGGGTCACCCTGACCCACAGAGCTTCTTCGTCTGCTGAATCTGGTATGTTCAGGCATGAATAAGGTATATGGCTCTTTATATAAACAGCGACACCTCCTCCTCCGTATTTAGTGCCGTCAGTACGCTCGTGATCCCGCCTGAGGAGCGTGTATCCCTGTATGGTAGCCTCACTGCTCTGAATCTCTTGGTTTAGATTGGTCTCAGTGATGCACATGATAGATGGCTTGACCAAGTTCACTAAAAACTATGAGAAATCGCAAAATACCCAAGATAATGAACAAGTCCTAATGGGGGGCCCTGGGTCTATTAAAATATTTCAATGGTTTCCCAGGGAATTTGATATCATTTTCTTCTGTCTCCACTTTAAATGAAAAAAATAATTATCTTTTTGGCATCCCTGCTTTCAAGAAAATGAGGTATTATCATTTGAAAATGAAAACCCCCTATCCCCCCCCCTATAGGCAATAATTTACAATTTATTTATGAATCATATTTTTGGGGTAACTTCCGGTTCAATCTTTAATTCCCTAACCTTGTACCTAGCTTAGTCTATAGCTAAATTTTGTCTCAATAGAAGGTTTTTTTTTGGGGGGGGGGGTAAAAATGTTTCAGAAAGAAGATTGTATTTTCTATCAGGCGTTCTACAATTGAGTATGAAACATTAAGAAAATCTTATCTAAAAACAGCCAAAAAAAATCTGCAAAATTACAATTCAGCTGTAGAAACAATCTGTCGGCTGTCAATTTCAAAATCCAACTGAAGGCTGAAGCTGTATAGTAGTGAATGCGTTCTATAATTCTATTCAACTTGAAAATAAAATTCTTGACTACGAATGATGTAAGAAATAGCGATTAGGAAACTGCATTCGAAATGATTTAAACTCATTTCATAAAGACGATACTTTTTTTGTAAACATATTAAGAACTGTGTATATTGCAATATTTGCAATTGCATATTACATCTGTCTGGTTTTTATGCAAAGTAACAAAAGAGACGAAAACTAATGAAGAAGAGAGTAGTGAAGAATTATGGTATGCAAAGCAATATTTGGCAGGGAAAGTCACTGGTGATGAATCGCTAGGGGTGGCACCGTGATTGCGTGATTTTCGGGGATTTTGGGAACCAATTTTTTTGGGGGGGAAATACCCGAAAATTCGGGGATACTGCAATCCCTGCTTGATTTCTAATCCGGAAAATCGAAATACTAAACCACACGAGAAGGAAAAGCTCCGACTTTGCGGTTGACGCAATGAAGAATTGCCGCAAAATTAATTTAAAGTCGACCGAACGCCGCAGCCTCTGTCGGCGGCGGCGCACCTGTTGCGCGCCGGTGGCGTTACGACACTTCGGCAACGTTTGACCGGGCCTCTCGTCGGCAGCGTTCGGTTGATCTGCCGGCACGGCGCCGGGGTCTAATTAAGACAGTTTCTCAGGTACTTATTCTATTTGTGTAGTAACAAATGTGTAAAGCAATCGAGCGCATATGAAAAAAAAATGATTTCATCAGGCACTTGACTTTTGTTGAGTAACTTTAAATTTTACGAATGCTATATCCTTGAAATTACAATAAAGATTATATTCTCTTATAATGTATTTTGCTATAAGTTATGACTTCTGCAAATCCGATGGCACCTTTCTCACAGTTGTTTGCCACATGACTGTTTAATGCATAATAAGACAAAAATAAAATTCAATATTGTTTATTAAAACGTCGATTAGAAAAGTTCATGATGACATGTGCTTCCCTACTCGAGCAAAATTCCCTGACAGTGCTCAAGATGCCCCTCTATCTCTTTACCTTTTATGCCGGTAAGCATATTCATGTAATTTTTTATGGTGCAAAAAAATAATTTTTCTGTGACAAAAAGGGAGCTATCACCCCACAGTACATACATTCAGGCTTAATCAAAGTGAAGAAAGATTTGAGATCAGTCTATCCGTCGCTCTCCCCGAACCCCTTCTATATTTACCTGAATGATTATAGAAAGATTGGAAATTTGGATTTGACAATGTACTCTTTAAGGCATCAGAAATCCCTATCAACTACACAATAACATGGGCCCCCATAAGAGGGGGGAGGGGCACCAGCCCCCCCCCCAGGCTAAATGATGGTGTCATATATTTGTATTAATTAAAAAAAATTCCACGGAATGTTTTCAAAGAAAAAAGTAAAGAGCTCTATTAAGCCAAAAATGGGCAGAAATAAACTCAAATATTCTTCCAAGCGTAAAAAGAAACACAAATCACTATCAACAATTAAGTGAAAATCAAAACGAACAGAAAATATAATAAATAGCCGAGTCAAACTCAAAACGAGCAAAAATTAACATTACTAGGGCTGACAAACCCCATGCCTTCTCAAGACCAGAACATAACTTAGGCTTTACTGAAAGAAAAAAAATGACCGTGGATTGTCCTACACTGATATTTATTCCTTAAAATAAAATGGGTAAAAAAAGAGAGTAAAAATTTTTTTTTACTTATTTAAACAAAAAAGTGAAAACACTTAAACATATTTTGTTTTCAGTAAAGCGCGAATTATTTTTCGGTATTGAGAAGGCATGGGGGTTATCAGCCCTACTAATGTTAATTTTTGCTCGCCTCGAGTTTGACTCGGATATTTATTCTAATATCAGTTCATTTTGAGCTTCATTTATTTACTGATAGCGATTTATGGTAATTTTATGCTTGGATGATTACTTGACTTCATTTCTATCCATTTTTGGCTTAATGGAGCTCTTTACTTTTCTTTGAAAAGCTTGTTTCGTGGAAAAAGTTTTTTTAGATGAATTTCTGTTCGTTTTTTATTGACAAAGCCACATTCATGAAAAAAATAATATTTTATATCTTTTCATTTTTTTTTCTTGAAGAATCAATAGTTTAGCATAATTGTGTGGGTTTGACATGCCCAATGTCCCTAAAGACATAGTTGCTGGACCGTTCTACTATGCTGAACAAAATAGTTGTCTCAAAATTTTGACTAGATGTGTTTGGGAAATAAATCAGCTTGAGAGGCGGGCTGATTGCCCTCCAATCTCTTTTTACTCTTAGAAAGGACCCAAGAACTTTCAATTTTAAATCGAATTAACTTCTTTAAATGTTTCAATGATATTTCTAGCTATTATATAGTGGTGCTGCCTATGATATTATATGCCTTTTTGGAAACCTGCATGTATACAGTTTTTTCGTTTAATTGGAACGTCCGCTAAATACTTCCTAGAAGTTTCACCTTAATACTCTTAGCGCCATTTGTTACAGTAACTGTAGTTGTACCACTAAAAGTATACATATACTGGCTTCTGGCTAGTTCAAAATCTCCCACAACTTACTCTTAAAGATCTAACTTAATAAAATGAGTTGTTCTTGAGATATTGCTTTGTCACCTTTTTGAAAGTTTACATGCTCATAGTTTTTTTTATTTATCTCAACGTCCGCCTAAATATTTCTTATATTTAATTGCTGCAGACATTGTTATATTCTGTTTGGACTATTGGCTACAAAATGGCTGTCTCACAATTTCGATCGAATGTGTTTGGGGAAAAGAGGATATCAGGGAGAGGGGGGGGGGGCTATTTTCTTTCCATCACGCGTGATTCTTAAAATGGAAATAGATTATGCATTTCCAATCAAATGAGCCTCCTCTAAAGTTCACAAGACCACCTCTTCATAAAAACCTTACATCCCCCCGAGGAATAACTTAAAACCCTTATCCCAATACTTTGGGGGGGGGGGCTGTGTCAGCCCCAAAGGCCGTGTTATGAGATCTATGGACTATTTTTGAACAAATGGCTATCTTAATATTTCTATCGGATGCATTGGGGGAAAATACGACCTGGGGGGGGGGGGGGTATAGCTGCCCTCCGATAAATTTGTATCTTAAAAATGGCTCCTCAACTTCCGTATTCCAATCCAATGAGCCCCCTCTGAACTTTGCACGACCACCTTTTCCCTAAACACCTTAAATGCCCTCGGATCACACCTGACAACCCTTGCCCTGAGAACTATAAGGGGGTTCTCATCCTCAAAAATATAATTTCTGGACTTTTAAACTACGTTAAACAAAATAACTATCTTGAAATTTTTACTGGAAGTGTTTGGGGAAATGATGGACGTGGGGGGGGGGGGTGGTTGCCCTACAATCACTTTTGACTATTAAAGAAGGCACTAGCCGTTTCAATTACCAGCGACTGAGGCCTTTTTGAAGTTTCTACGACAACAAATGCCCATCTTAATCTATCAGATGCGTTTAGGGAAAATAGGACGTGTGTGTGTGTGGGGGGGTTATTTGCCTTCTGATCACTTTGGCTCTTAAAAAGAGCACTATAACTTCTGATTACCAATCCAATGAGCCCTCTTTGAATTTTATACGACCACCATTTCGATAAAAAACCTAATATGCCCTCTGGGTGTAACTTACAACTGTTGACCTGAGGGCTATATGGGGAGGGGGTATCCTCAAAGACGTAGTTTCTGGACCTTTCAAATATACTGAACAAAATGACTATCACAAAAATTATGATTGAATATGTTAGAGGGAATGATTGGTGTACGGGGGGGGGGGGGGCTGGAAGTCACTTTTGGCTGTTAAAAAGGCCAGTAGAACTTCTGATTACCAATCAAATGAGTCCCCTCTGAGGTTTATACGACCACCCTTTCTAACTTTATATCCTCACAGGGCATAACTTACAACCCTTTCTCTGAGGGTTTGGGGGGTTGTCATTCGCAAAGACAAAAATTTTGACTCAAAAGTCAAAACTATACTGAACAAAATGGCTATCTCAAAAATTATGATTCAATGTGTTTGGGCAAATGATTGGTGTACGGAGGGTACTGGATGACCTCCAATCACTTTTGACTGTTAAAAAGGCTAATAGAACTTCTGATTACCAATCAAATGAGTCCCCTCTAAGGTTTATACGACCAACCTTTCTATAAAAAACTTTATATCCCCACAGGGCATAACTTACAACCCTTGCTCTGAAGGTTGTGGGAAGGGGGGGGGGGGTTGTCATTCTCAAAGTCATAATTTCTGGACCTTTAAACTACACTGAACAAATTGGTTATCTCAAAATTTTGTTTGGATGTGTTTGGGGAAGTGTTTGACGTGGGAGAGGAGGCGCTGGTTGCCCTCCATGAGCTCTTTTTAAGCTCGTATGACATTTCTTTTTGTAAGAAGTGCCCTGGTGTAAAAAAAAACAATATATTGTGCCCACATCGTTCTTTACTTGGGCAGTGCTATTGCGCTGCCTATGATATTTTGTCTTGAGATTTCAATTATGCAGCACTGGAAGTGCCGATTAGACCAAGTAAGCCCCCCTAAAATTCAGACTATGGGCACCCATGCACAATAACCCACCAGTCCTCTTTCACAATAGCTGATGGAAAATTATACATAACAGTAAATTACTTGATCCAACCTCAAGTGAATCAGATTGTTTAAATGGAACTTTAAAATAGGTTTGTGTATTAATCACTAATTCTATTTGGACAACTTGACTCTTTAGTAACTGATGTACCTCAATCTAGTATTGCTGCCTCTGAGACTTAGAAGTGAAATGCATAATTTTTAACAATTCTAACAATTCTAAACAGTCTAAGAATTTCATTGGATAGTAAAATTTCACTCTTTGGGTCAAAAAATATGAAAGAGTAAGGAGCTAAGGAGGAGACAGCCCCCTTCATACAAAGAATAATCTGTGTAAAAAGGTTTCAAATATTTTCCTTGCTTTCAGTTGAAAAGCTCTTTTTTTTATTTAATTTCTGATTGTTTTCCAAATCATACCCAGGCCTAACCATGATATAATTTCAGGTACCGGTCCCTTAAATCCCTGAGAAACTTTCAGAAGGGGTGGAAGTCTCGTCTTATGGGTTCCCAAAAAACAACTGTACGAAGTTGCAATGAAATTCATGTCTGTGCCCGCTACCAGTGCACGCCCTTCTGAAAGTGTTTTCCAATGCTGGTCAGATAATAACTAAACGGCGGAACCGACTCTTAGAGGAAAACATTGACATGCTAATTTCGGAGACCACACTGCCTTTCCATGACGATAAATAAAAGTTCAAATAGGGATAAAATCCTTTTAATAGACAGTGATGATAGAAATTCACAAAAATACCAGATATTTCGGTCACATATACAGTGACCGTCATCAGTAGTAAAACTAAAATAAAACAATTTAAAACAAAAGTTTATATACTAAATCAAATAACACTACATATTAGTTGAATCTCTAATTCTTTTCAAAGCAAAAGCGGAAGCTATTCTCTTTGACCTTCTTGGATTCGGTTCATTAGCGTTCAATGATATAACATTTGGACAAAGGTCAACTACATTGGGTGAATTGAACTTTACTCTGTCAGATTTTAATAAATTGTCATAGATAGAGTCCAGCCCATATTCACCTGTATCCCGATTCAAAGCAATATTCTTGAATAAGATTTTCTTTATTTCAAGAATTTCACAAAAATTTTGCTTTAAACCCCGATCCCTAGAAATCAAAGAGACATTCTCGAACAAAATAAAATGGTCTGGAAAATTAAAAATATGTTCTGAAAGGGCTGAAGTGAAATCTTCAGACTTAGAATCTTGCTTTAAAGCCGAAGAAATAGAATCTTTGTGTTGTAATAATCTCATTTCCAAACTCTGGTTAGTACGTTCGACATATGAGCTTCCACAAGTACATGGGATCTGATAAACCCCACTTTGTTTCCCCAATGAAGTTAGATCCTTCCCAGAATTTAGAAAACTACCCAAAGTATTATTACTCTTTAAAGCTACCCTTAGACCATTGCTTTGTAAAATTCTTTTAAGTTTTTCACTTAACCCGGGTACATATGGTAAGGAACAAAAAACATCCTTCTCCCGAGTTGTCTCCAAGACTATCTTAGAAATCTCTAGAAACCTTTTTCTTCTTTTTGAAAAAGTCTGGTTAATTAACCATTCTGGATACATGTTACTTATTAGTATTTTCCTTAGAAAAGACAACTCCTCCTCAACAAATTTTGGAGAGCAAATACTAAAGATTCAATCAGTTAAAGAAATGATCAAACCAATTTTTACTTGGCGAGCGTGACCGGAACTATAAGACAAAAATCTATTGTTATTTGTCGGTTTTCTGTAAATTTTAAAATCCAGACTATTTTGATTTTTCAAAAGAAGAACATCAAGGAAAGGAAGTTTCCCATTCTCTTCCAATTCAACGGTAAACTTTAAATCCCCTCCCAAACAATTAAGATGTTCCAAAAATCCTTTTAATTCCTCCTCCCCATAATCCCATACTGAAATAATGTCATCCATATACCGGCCCCAGAAAATATGTTTTAAAAAATATGAATCTAACGCAATTGTTTCAATATTCTCCACAAAAATATTAGCTAATAAAGGGGATAAAGGGGCCCCCATAGGTAAACCATTTATTTGTTCGAAATACTTCCCTCTAAATTGAAAAAAATAAGAGAACTTATTGCACAACCTTACAATTCTCATCTTCTTACATCGTAGAAGAAAATCCTGTTGGTTGATAACATTTGCATGTTTTTTCTGAGTGTTTATATATTTACCCATGTTTATATAATTAATTGATTTTTATTATAGAATTTTATATATAGATTTTTTTATAGATTTTTATTATAGATTAGAATAGAATTTTATTTATTGACATGCTGATGTTTTTGAATAGCCAGTAGTTTATTTTTCTCTTTTCCTTAGCCCGAATAATTCCAAATCTGGTGTTTTATTATATTCATTTATGTAATCGAAATTTATTTGGTTGTTTGATCTTATATTATTTGAATTTTGAAAAAAATTTATACAAAATACCCTTTATTTACCATTTGCGTTACTGAATTTAGGCAAATCCATGAGATAGCAAAAAACTAATCCGAAATATCGATATCGATATATCGAATATCGAAAGTAAAAATATCGATATATCGATTAATCAAAATATCGCCCGACAATAAATCCATTAACATTCATTTGAACTTGTCATTATGGGTGACCTCAATGTTAATATGTGTGATCAGAAGTCATCTTTTTCCTTGGATTTTCTCTCAGCTATACTTGCTTGTGGCACATTACCTTCAGCATGTATTCATACCCGCATAACAGATACTACTGCTTCTTTGCTTGATAATATTTTTTCATCATTGACTTAAGTGCAAAATTCTGTATCGATGAGTGATATTTCAGACCATTTACTTGTTATTTCCGTGTATGATTTTCTGACTCCTTAACTAGGAGGCATCAGGAAGCTGGTTTTTTCCTCTAATGATCAGTAATTTGTGGACTATTTTTGAAAATGAATCTGATATAGATTCGCTTTTTAATTCTTTGTAGGACTCTTTGAAAGAAATTATCTTGGATGCTTTTTATGTGTCCCAGTTGAATCCGGGATCGAAGAAAACAACCCCTTTGAATCCTTGGATGACTCCTGGACTCCTTAAAAGCTGGAGGAAAAAAAAATCTCTGGAAGGCTTACAGGTCCTAAGCCATCTTCGCTTGATTTCCGATTTCAGCTTTTTAAAGCTTATAGAAGAGTTTATAATTCACTTTACCGGAGGGCCAAATCGTCATTTTACTATAGTAAATTCTGTGCGGACGGTAAAGTAATAGGAAAACATGGCAAGTAAACAATTCTGATACAGGCCATCTTCTCGGTCCCCTTCTGTCCCTTCAAGTGTTTTGATTGATGGTAAAATCGTAAAGGGAGAGTTGAAAGTGCAAGACGCACTTACTTCTTACTCTGCTAATACCGAGGGAAACCACAGCCTCTTTTGTAAGTCCTTCTTCTTCCCTAATTATTTTTAAGCCTTATTTTGGGTATCCATGTCTTAAATCAATGGCTTTGGAGCCTATCTATGAAGTTGAAATAGCCAGAATTTTTAATGGTTTAAAGGGCTCTTCATCTTCTGGTTCAGATCGAATTTCTACTAAAGTTGTTAAGTTCATTCTTCCTGTCATCGTTTCTGCCCTTACGAGACTTGTTAATGTGTCTTTTGAAAATGGTGTCTTCCCAAGTACTTTAAAGCTTGCTCGTGTTATTTTTCTTTTTAAAGGTGGTTCACGAAATGACCATACTAGTTATCGTCCTATATCTTTCTAATCATTGTTTAGTAATTTTTTTTTGAAAAAGCCATGCTTTCTCAACTTCTTGATTTTCTTAATTCTAAACATTTTTTTCATGACACCCAGTCTGGTTTTAGGGCAAAGCAGTCAACTGAGCATACACGTGCGAATCTCTTGAATTATATACATATATGTCTTGACTCTGGTCTGATACCTGCTGCTCTTTTTCTCGATGTACGAAAAGCATTTGATTCAATAACGCAAAAAATTCTTCTTTGCAAACTATCCCGTATTGGAATACGAGAGAGTACTCATTTTTGGTTTCTATCATATTTATCTGGTCGAGTTATCTCGGTTGATCCTCTCTTTTCCAACCCGTCTGAAATAGAGTTTGATATTACGCAAGGATCTGTGATTTGGCCGATACTCTCTTTAATTTACGTTTATGACCTCATAAATGTGGTTAAAAATCTAAAACCTTCCTCTTTCTGTCATCTTTTTCAACCTGCATCTGTCACTAATTGTGACAAGAGTTTGTCCTTCTCCGATACGCTTATAGCTTTTGCGGATGATTGAAAGACATTTTTCAAGATCAATTCTTAGACTCCCATTCTACATCCTAGTTCAGTCTTTTGTTGTATACTGTTCCATTATTTGGATGTCAACCTTTTCCTCATCACTGGAGCCACTTTCAAAACTATATGGTGTAGCAAGGACCCTTGTTTGACTTGAGATCTCTTTATTTTCTGTCTTGTGCTTCTTTTAATTTTTTTTAAGGTTAGATGGCCAGCTTCCTTCTGCCCAACGTAATAATATATCTTTTATTTCTGATCAATAGACTCATTATTTCCGCAATTCCAATAATTTACAGATACCTTATGCTCCGTCAATACCACAGTATATAAATTATAGGCGGTATGATCTTTCCCTCTCTCACCCATCATAAAAACCCGGCCCGAGGTACGAGTGCTTCAGAGAACGTAGAAACACAAGCGACATTAGATCTTTTCACGGGTAGACAAGTCAGATTTCTCTTGAACGCGAAACTTGGCTTCAACGTTGGAACACTAAATTTTGAAGAAACTAATTTTAAATTTATTTATTCCAATACATATATCAAAATCGGTAACTAGTAGTGCAATGTTGTTATTAGATGTTTTTAGGAATTAAAAGTAGGTTTCGAAGTCTCAAGTTGGTTTCAAAGGCATTTGAGAAAGTTTCTGCCAAAATACGTGTTCCAGGGTAATTGGACCGCTAATAGTAGATCAAATGAGAGGAGTTGTTTGTACACGCCGAGAATGAAGAGCCAAAAATTATCTACGGTAAACTTACTGCTATATCTTTATACTGTGGTCAATACAGTCTGACTTTAACCCTCTGATAGCTTGTAACATGATTTGGAACACTCTCCCGGAGTCTGCACGGGATTGCCACTCGTTTTTTATCTTCAAAAAGTATGTTAGACATTTTCTTGCAAATAATTTATTTTTTCCCCGGCTCTCCGACTAGTTGATGTTTCCGGATTGGGTCTGCAGTTTATTTGTGTTGTATTATCAAATGTATCTGCATTTTTATTAGTAATAATCATGTATTACTCCCTTGCTTAGCTTTGATTTCTTTTGAGTTTGGGGGGGGGGGTATGGTTGGTTTGGTGATACGAGTATATTATTTAAAAACCTTTTATGAATGTATTTGTTTATTGTTTAGCTTTGTTTCTCCCCTGTTTTTTCCTGGCCATAGAGCCTTACGGGGGAATATATTCAAGTATTTGTTATTTTGTTTATAATTTACCGTTGATCCTGGTATTTACTTATATATTTCTTGTTTTGTCTTCCTTCAATAAATTCAATTCAAGCCAAATGGGGAAAAGGACTAGGGTCTAGTTAAACCGGTAGAAGGGCTCTATCCAGGATTTTTTTAGGGAGGAGGAGCAAAAGGGAAGGGTTAAAAAAGAAGGGAGGGTTCTGGAGGGGGGAGGTACAAAAGGATTTTTTCAGGGGGTGAGAAAAAAACTTTAAAAACTCATCAAACATTTGTTTGTATTCATTTTTGTTATGTATTTACGAGTTGAACAAACATCTCGGGGAGGGGCCCCCCTCGATACGACCTTGACTGGAAACTGACCTTGAACATTAGTTAAGCGTGTTTTTTAATATAATAAAGTGGGGAAAAAAATATTTTAGTATTCAGTTTGGAAGAGAGTATGAGCTGCACTGTTTTCTCAAGAAGCAATAGCTCATGAACAAAAGATAAGCGTTTTCTTTTTTCCATACTTTCTTCGAATTTAAGGGTACAGTACGGAGGAGAAAAGTTTTTTCCCGCGTCCCGGATATGGCTCTCGGTATATTTATATGTATTTTTTTCAATAATTTACTGATTGGCTGACCGAACTTTAATGATGAGTGTCTCTAATATAAAACGCTTAGAAAAACTATACATGTAACCTATACTGCAAAAAAATCTTTATATTTGTCTACCGGATTATAATGAATTTGATCAAAAACGAATTATAGCGATTTAGTAGTGGTTTTATCATCTGATTCAGAACTTTCGCTTGTGTTTCTTCCTTGTCTAATATTTTCCGTGTCAATTTCTTGGTCTTGAATCATGTATTCAACTTCTTTCCCTGAAAGCTTTTCACCAGCAGCATTTTCATTAAAGAATTTTTTTCCCGCCTTCTCGACTTCTCGCCTGACTGCTTCTTCGAGGTCAAAACTAGGTGGCCTAGAAAAAAACACGAAGATGAGTCTGAAGATTTCGAACCTGATTACCAGTTATTACTTCCCATTGTGTGTATATGATTATACAAATTACATAATATTTTAATGTTTGAGGATATACATATCTTTAATTGTGTTGTCTCGTTGACTCCTAGAAGCTTCACTTAGATATCCTGGAAATCTCCTGCAGACGGTTCCCTCCCAAGGACGGTTCCATCAAAAAGCATCACATCAGACTCAGATGATCCTTAAAGAACAGCTTTAGAGATTTTTTAGGTGGCAGTTGAAGGCGAAGATTTAAACAGAACAAATTTGAGGAAAATTGTTCACGTTTATGTCCCCATCAGGTGGCTTAACACCCTAGTAGGATTGGTTACCATAAAATTCAGATTAATAGATATTCAACCTTGTCTCTCCATGACTAGTATGAACAAAATTGTTCCGTTGTTGAGTATCGTCGATGTTTTCCATTTGTATTATCTAATTAATTTGGGCCCATACCCTCCCCCAATGCACTAAAAACAAGATACAAAAATAAAAATTTTCCCCAAAAAATCAGCCCTTTAACACAATATTCCTCGCATAAAACTGTACTTCGACAACTTATTTTATAAAAAAAAGTTCTAAATGATGTTGCTCAAAACTTATGAAAACATTTTTATTTTCAAATCTAAAATATAAATCTTCCGCGTCACCTCGTCATTTTTTCCTATCTTAAGTGGAAGAAAATTATTGCAGCAGATTTTGTAGCGGGGATTGACAAGAATGAAATATTTTCTTCCTTACAGGGTTCTCTTTTAATTTAAGTTCGTGTTCTTTAATAATTAATAGATTTTTGTTCACAAAACTATCAAATTAATGACATTAATTATTCTTTAGTAATTATGTATTCTTTAAACTAATTTTTTATTAACCAGTGGTATTCAAATCTAAAAAACTACAACAAATCTAAAAAAATCTTAATCTAAATCTAAAAAACTACTACAAATCTAAAATAACTAATTAAGTATTCTTTAAACTAATTTTTTTTTAACCAGTGGTCTATTCAAATCCAAAAAACTACGAAATTTATTCCAATTACATATAATGCTGTGCCGTGGTGAAAAACGGGACCATTCAGATTTTTTTTAAAGGGCTGACGAGCTCCAGAACTGCCACGGGTCAAATCCAGAAAAAAACATGTTATGCAAGTTAAAATAATAAGGAAAAAGTTATTGAACGAGTTTCATCATAGGCAGCGCGCTAGCGCTGCCTAAGTAAAGAACGATGTGGGCACAATGTATTTTTGTTTTTTTTTCTCCACTCGGGCACTTCGTATCGAAGGAGTTGTAGAAACTTCGAAAAGGGCTCATTCGATTGGAAATGGGAGTGGCTAGTGCTATTTTCAATAGTAGAAAGTGATGGGAGGGCAACTATCCCCCCCCACGCCCGTCATTCCCCAAAACAGAAACTTTTGGGGCTGCTTCTGCTCTTAAAATTTAACCAAATCAAAATAGCGTAATTGTATCCAAGCTATCAAAGAAAGTAAACAGATTTTTTTGCGAAAGGTATCAAGTTTTACATTTCAGGTCAACTTGAGGAGTTATGAAACTAAATTAAACACTACTATTTGTGTCCAGATTTTTAAGAGGGTGTATGTTGTTAAAAATTGCTGAAAATGTTTCTCCAGCATACAAATAGCAGGCCAAACTATAAATTCTTAAACAAACGAAAAGATTTAAAGTATTATTTTCTTTTTCGCTGAAAAGACTATGTCAATATAAAACGAACAGAAATTAATTAAAAAAAACTTTTTCCACAAAATAAGTTTTTCAAAGAAAAGTAAAGAACTCCATTAAACAAAAAATAAGCAAAAATAAAATCAAATAATCTACCAAGCGTGAAACTACCACAAATCAGCATCAATAAATATATGAAACCCAAAACGAGCAGAGATTACAATAAATAACCGAGTCAAACTCAAAACGAGCAGAAATTAACATAAGTTGGGCTCAAAACCCCTATGCCTTCCCAAGGTCAGAACATAATTTGCACTTTACTGAAAAAAATACAAATGAATGCGCATTGTCATTTTTATATACATTTACTGATATTTAGTAATCAAAATCTTAATATTATTTGGTTTATTAAAGTTATAAAAGCAAAAACATTTATATTTTATTCTAAACATTTATTGTAATTTCTGCTCGTTTTGGGTTTCATTTATTTATCGATGCTGATTTGTGGTAGTTTCACGCTTGGTAGATTATTTGATTTTAATTTTGCTCATTTTTGGTTTAATGGAGTTCTTTACTTTTCTTTGAAAGACTTATTTTGTGGAATTTTTTTTTTTAATTAATCATATAAAGAACAGAATGGAAAGAAGAGAAAAGATCTAGTGAGAGAATATTTAATATTTGATACATACTTTTCGTTGACTATTTACCAGGGTAAGAATAGGCTTTTAAAGCTTAAACCTTTCAATTTTCTACGAATAAAAAAACCTTGTCGATAGATCTTTGTTTTTTTTTGTGCAAATAGGCTTCATACTGAAACGTACCGTACTGCCGCTGGCTGGGAAGTTTTAGAATAGTTATGGAATCATTCTGAAGCCTCTTGCTTGTTGTCTTAACCAAAAAATCAAAACCGGTTTTCGGATGTTTCAGCTGAAAACATTATAAAATCAAACTCACTTTTCATCTGGGAACACTTTTTCACGCAACACTTCTAAGTCGTGTCGAACATCAGCAAGAAGAAGAAGGAGAAAATCAAACGATCCAGGATCTCCTTTCTCTCCTTTGGGTCCAGATTCTCCTCTTATGCCTCTTGGACCATCATGTCCAGGTGGACCAACAAAGCCCTAAGGTATATCAAAATTTAGTTAGTTCAAATCCACTGCATCACATTAAGCCTAAAAAGTTAACCATTCAGAGACTAAAGGAACCGAAATCATCAGATAAATAAGAG
This sequence comes from Artemia sp. Kazakhstan ARC1039, assembly GCA_029168905.1. Classification (NCBI taxonomy): domain Eukaryota; kingdom Metazoa; phylum Arthropoda; class Branchiopoda; order Anostraca; family Artemiidae; genus Artemia; species Artemia sp. Kazakhstan ARC1039. The sequence continues at coordinate 6,070 of JAQQPU010008518.1, read as the reverse complement.
CGAAACCTCAATATGAAGTTTTTCTATTGGTTTTGGTTATAAAACACCAATCATCGGACGAAACAAACATCCAGGATTTTCTTTCTTTTCTTTTGGCCTCCAGTCAAAGAATAGGAGTAATTGACAAGAGTGGAAACATAACAAAAAAAAATCACCAACGCCATCTAGTATTTGTTGTTTCTTGTCTTTTTTAATGTCATAATAAGACAAAATTATTGTAATTAGTTTAGTTGGCAAAGTTAGTACAATAATAAGTGTCTGACCTCAAATCAGGCAGTAATAAGTGCCTGGAAGTAAACAACTGCCTGAAAAAAAGCAAAGAAACGCCAAATGCTTGATGGTATTGGCGATTTTGTTTTGCCAATACTAACGCCATTTTTCATTTTTTTTTAAGTTACCGACACCCTTGGGGCTTGAGTATGGAAAATGTTTTAAGTCCATTTCATACAGATTTAGTTAAACTGACTTGTACTAAAATCGATTAAAAAATCCTTGATGGCAAGGAAGTATCTTGCAATTGTTTGGGTACCAAGACTTAGTTTAGGAAATATTTTTGTGAATGTGCAATAGTCAATTAAGTACTTTAACACTGAAAAATTAATAATGAATAAGAAGGCTTAAACAAGAGTCGTCTGAAAGATTCAAATACAGAACTAGCTGTAGCTTACATAAGAAATACAAAATTTTTTTTTATAAGTTATGCATTTTACAGTTTTCAAGGGAAACAGCTTAAAATAGCCTTTATAGGCTATTTTGATATATAGCCTTTAGGTCGCGAGATATTCTTTTACTAAAAAAAAAACCCAAGTTGTGCCACTATACGCTAATTCCAGCTGGTTTAAGAAAATTACTGAACTCACTTATCATTAAAAACAAATTGTTTAAAAAAGGTCAATTATTTGCGCTAAAAAAGTGAAAAATGTTAGACAAACAAATAATGGCCACTAAAATTTACGAAAGTATATGGTTCCTTTTATGCCGTCAGCCTAAAGGCAAACAAGTGTTTGCCACTATAAAATTGCACACAGACAGTAGATTTTATTAAAAGATGACAAATTTATACACATAATTTGGTAACCATACCTTCCTTTTTCTCATAGAATATGGACAAAGTTGTAACTCCCAGGAAACCCTTTTTTATTTGTTTTTGTGGGGAGGGGGAGACTTTTAATTTTGTATTTAAAAGAAGGGGACAACATATTTTTACTCGGTCCTCACAAAGGAGTATACGCTACGATTTTTTGTTATGGTTGTGTCCCGATTGGCTCTTCGACCAGTTATCACTGAAAAAAATTGAACACCTAAAAAGTCACGATAATTATTCGCTAGTTTGATGTGGCATAGACAATGCAATGTTTTGAATAATAGCAATACAGTAAAAATAAAGCACGGGGAGGGGGAATTCATGACATACATTCATTGTGCAATTCTTATCAAAAACAAAAACCTTGCCGACTTTTAGAATGTGTTACCTCCAAAATTGACTCCCCCTCCCCCTCTCCTACCCTCCCCTGCCCCTCAGAAATGGGGGAACGAAGGGAACGTTAGATCCTATTTTAAATTGACAATACTTTTCAAACGTTACTTGTGTATTATACAGACCACATCGGAGAGGTAAAGCTAGGTCAAGTAACAAATTACCTGAGATACTCTCCAAAACATCACTTGTGTATTATACTGTACACTATCACCCCATCTCCTCCAATTCGCAAATCCCCCCTCGTGCAACTGAACCCTCCATGTAACTGAACCCCTGTATAACCGAAACCCTGTACAACTGAACCCCCGTGCTACTGAACCCTCGTGAAACAATTGACAATACTCTCCAAAACATCACTTGTGTATTATACAGTACACTATCATCCCATCTCCTCCAATTCGCAAATCCCCCCTCGTGCAACTGAACCCTCCATGTAACTGAACCCCTGTATAACCGAAACCCTGTACGACTGAACCCCCGTTTTTTTATTTCTAAACTACTTTAAATTGACAATACTCTCCAAAACATCACTTGTGTATTATACTGTACACTATCACCCCATCTCCTCCAATTCGCAAATCCCCCCTCATGCAACTGAACCCTCCATGTAACTGAACCCTTGTATAACCGAAACCCTGTACAACTGAATCCCCGTGCTACTGAACTCTCGTGCTACTGAACCCTCGTGCAACTCAACCCAATTTAACTAAACCCCCGTGTAACTGTACCCCCTTTAACTGAGCCCTCGTGCAACTCAACCCTCCATGCAACCCATGATTTCTCATAGGCCACTGGGCTAATTTGGCTTTTGTGTGTGCCCCATTGTTTTTGTGTGGGTTCCATTGTAACTGAATCCCCGTGTAACTGAACCCCAAGCAAGTGAACCCCCATGCATCTGAACCCTCGTGCAAGTGAGACCTCTTTAACTGAACCCTCATGCAAACAATTCTGAGTGTAGCCTACTATTATTTAATTAGCAGCATCGTACATTTTGTTTAAATACTTATTTTTTCATTTTCCAGATTCAAGATTTTTATTTAACGCAAATGAATAGACAAGCTGAAGTATTTAAAACGAGCCAACATAGAGCTACGATCGCAATGAATGGTACTTGTTATCAGAAATCTCCAAAATTGACTCCCCCTCCCCCTCTCCTACCCTCCCCTGCCCCTCAGAAATGGGGGAACGAAGGGAACGTTAGATCCTATTTTAAATTGACAATACTTTTCAAACGTTACTTGTGTATTATACAGACCACATCGGAGAGGTAAAACTAGGTCAAGTCACAATGTCATTCTATATTATTTATATCCTCATTAAGGACATTCAGAGCAGAGTTACGCAAATGGAATACCTTTTTTGCAAATTGAGTTAGTTTTATGCGAATGATAAAAGTTTTGGTAAATCGAGATAGCTTTACGCAAATGAAATACCATTGATA
>JAQQPU010008517.1:24731-35419 GCA_029168905.1 Artemia sp. Kazakhstan ARC1039 | reverse complement strand
ATTTTGAGATAGCCATTTTGTTCAGCGTAGTTGATTTCCAGATAGAAAATATGTTTTTGAGGAGGAAACTCACCCACAACCCTCGGGGCAAGGTTCTAAGTTATGCCCTGGGGGAATATAAGGTTTTTATTGAAAGCGTTGTCGTAGAACCTTGAAAAGGGCTCATTCAATTTGAAATTGAAAGGGCTAATGTCTTTTTTAATAGTTGAAAGTGATTGGATAGCGACTAACGCCCCTCTCACGCCCACCATTTTCCAAAACACATCCAATCAAAATTTTGCCTATGATTTATACAACAACTTTCTATATAAACCTTATATGCCCCCAGGGCAAAACTTACAACCCTTGCACTGAGGGCTCTGAGGGGGTTATCATCCTAAAAGACCTAATTTCGAGAACGTTTAACTACGTTGAACAAAATGGATATCTCAAAATTTTGATTGGATGTGTTTTGGAAAATAGTGGGGGTGAGAGGGGCGTTAGTCGCCCCAAAGGGATAGTACCCATTTTAATAGTCGAAAGTGATTTGAGGGCAACTAGGCCCCCTCTCACACCCACCTTTTCCCCAAACACATCCAATCAAAATTTTTAGATAGCCATTTTATTCAACGTAGTTGAAAGTTTTGGAAATTAGGTCTAAGGATGACAACCCTCCCCCACAGCCCTCAGGGCAAGGGTTGTAAGTTATGCCCTGGGGCATATAAAGTTTTTATTGAAAGCGTTGTCGTAGAAACTTAAAAAGGGCTCATTCAATTGGAAATTGAAAGGGCTAGTGTCTTTTTAATAGTTGAAAGTGATTGGATAGCGACTAACGCCCCTCTCACGCCCACCATTTTCCAAAACACATCCAATCAAAATTTTGAGACATCCATTTTGTTCAACGTAGTTGAACGTTCTGGAAATTAGGTCTTTTAGGATGATAACCCCCTCAGAGCCCTCAGTGCAACGGTTGTAAGTTATGCCCTGGGGGCATATAAAGTTTATATAGAAAGTTGTTGTATAAATCATAGGCAGCACGATCGCGCTGCCTAAGTAAAAAACGGGGACACTCGAGAACGAGACAAGAAACGGGGACTAAGTAAAGAGGAGGACACTCTCCCACAACCCTCAGGGCAAGGGTTTTAAGTTATGCCCTGGGGGCATATAAGAACGATGTTGGCACAATGTATTATTTATTAATTTTTTCCTTTAGAGCAGCGCACTTCGTATCGAAGAAGTTGTCGTAGAAACTTCAAAAAGCGCTCATTCAATTGGAAATTGGAGTGGCTTGTGCCCTTTTTAATAGTCGAAAGTGATTGGAAGGCGACTAACACCCCTCTGACGCCCACCATTTCCCCAAACACATCCAATCAAAATTTTGAGATAGCCATGTTGTTTAATGTAGTTGAAAGTTCTGGAAATTCTGTCTGAGAGGATGACAACCTCTCTGTCTGAGAGGATGACAACCCTAACAGACCTTAGGGTAAGGGTTGTAATTTATGCCCTGGGGGCATATAAGGTGTTTATAGAAAGCGTTGTCGTTTCCAAAAGGGCTCATTCGATTGGAAATCGAAAGGCCTAGTGCCCTTTTTAATAGTCGAAAGTGATTGGAAGGCTTGACATTTTTATAGTAAAGATCGAAGTGGGTATAATGTATTATTTGTTGTTGTTGTTTAGGCCATAGCAGGCCAAACTATAAAGTCTTAAAAAACGAAAAGATTTAAAGTATTATTTTCTTTTTCCCTGAAAAGACTATGTCAATATAAAAAGAACAGAAATTAATTTAAAAAACTTTTTCCACAAAATAAGTTTTTCAAAGAAAAGTAAAGAACTCAATTAAACAAAAAAAGAGCAAAAATAAAATCAAATAATCTACCAAGCGTGAAACTGCCACAAATCAGCATCGATAAATAAATGAAACCCAAACCGAACAGAAATTACAATAAATAACCGAGTCAAACTCAAAACGAGCAGAAATTAACATAAGTTGGGCGCGAAACCCCTATGCCTTCCCAAGGCCAGAACAAAATTTGCACTTTACTGAAAAAATACAAATGAATGTGCATTGTTAGTTTAACATACATATACTGATATTTAGTAATCAAAGTGTTAATATTATTCGATTTATTAAAGTTATAAAAGTAAAAACATTTATATTTTTTCAGTAAAGTGCAAATTTTGTTCTGGCTTTGGGAAGGCATAGGGGTTTTGCGCCCAACTTATGTTAATTTCTGCTCGTTTTGAGTTTGACTCGGTTAATTATTGTAATTTCTGTTCGTTTTGGGTTTCATTTATTTATCGATGCTGATTTGTGGTAGTTTCACGCTTGGTAGATTATTTGATTTTATTTTTGCTCTTTTTTTGTTTAATTGAGTTCTTTACTTTTCTTTGAAAAACTTATTTTGCGGAAAAAGTTTTTTAAATTAATAAACAATAAAAGAGAAGGTGATATCTAAAATTCACACTGGTTTACTTTTCTTTCTGATGCTTCGTCACTGAGGCAAAAGGATAAGGGCTCCATTTTAAATCTAATAAAAAAGAATTCATTAAAATTTTCTGACAGCTTTTATAGCCGTGCAGCTACATATGTGTTTTGGCACTAAGACAATATCCAATCAGGTGATACGTTTAAAGCAGACAATGAATCTCTAAGCACTGATATTGACAGAGCTGAAGATGAATGTGAAACAGCTAAAACAGCGGGATATAGTTTTTCTATCAACTTTTATTGCTATGATCAAATCACAAAACAAGAGTCAAAGCGTCGCCAGAATGTATTAAATCTTGTCAGGATTATATGGATTTTACAAAGGAATTAGAAATAGATTGACAGGTGTCTCAAAGAAAATAGCATTTAAAACGAAGGAAGATGGTAAAACGATTAATTCCAGCGGGAACTTTAATGCTCTTAAAATGGATATAATAAACACAGCGGGGATAGCACAAGGCGATAACACAAAGTTCGACAAAGTTCGACCAAAGTTCGGCTTGCAAAACACAATAGGAGATAATAGGACGGATATAGAGTCATAATGACAGGTAGCTATTGAGAGAGATAACACAACTTAAAACATACTATTGCTAGCAAATGAACTGATTTTTGGTCACCTATCTCTGCACCCTGTGGACGACATCTCGCGGGCCGCTCGGGCAAGGCTCAAGCCTCTAGTCTTCAACTCTTGCAAATATAGAATAATGCCATCTTCTTTCACTCGCCACGAAAGACAGCTTAGGCCTCCAACCCTTAATCGGTTCTTATGCAAACATAGCCTTTCCAGTCTTGTGCTTTTTTTTTTAGTTTTTAATTTTTGGGTTTTGATATTCTCACAGTTTTTTTTCTGTGTAAATTTTTAAGTTTGTAGCTAACATAGTTCAGCTTATTTATGAGTGTACAGGAAAAACTGTATACACTAGAATACAATTTATTCCAAAAATGTGGCAATACCCTAAAAACTTCGTCATTTTAATATTCCCCCCCCCCAAAAAAAATCTTAAAAAAAACAGATTTAAAGTATGATTAGACCTAAGAAGGGCCAAGGAGGCAAAAATGTTTTGATTTTGATGTCTTCGGTACTTCAACCAGGTAGTACAGTCAGTTTTAAATATCCATAGCCCCCGTACGTGCACTCTGAACTGAAGAAATTTGAATTGAAGATGGTAGAAATGGAATTAAAATTAATTCAATCTATACAGCAATTTAATAGTTCTTGTAAGAGAAGGTTAAGCCTCTCGTCCTTTGAACATACAGCTCTCTGCATAGAAACAAGAAAGTAAATGGTTCCTTATAACGTAATAATAGCCAAGATCTGATGTCCTGGAGCTGAATGGCTATGTCTGTACCACATACTTCGCTCAATTTTTAAGACCAGTGAACAATTACTACATAAATTAAGAATGAGAATAAAGATATCTATACGACGAGAACTTGGAACAATTAATTAAAACAAAGCCATAGATTTTTAGAGCATTACAGAGAATAAGGCAAATTATAAGCTTATGCATGTACTAGAACATAGCTATTAAACGGAGTACCATATCCAAATTTGTAAACTTGCACTTGCTCAGCTTGTTTTAATTTTTAACAAATTGTTCATTCACTTTCGACATTTTTTATCCCTCTTTAAATTGCTTAATCGTAGTTATAAAAGTGATCCCCTCCCCACGTTAAAAAACTCTAAATATAATATACACCACAAAAGCCTGCTCCACCATACCCGACAAGAAAAAAACCCTTTAAATGTGAACAGCAGCAAACTTGAAGAAATGAACTTACTTCAGCTGAGTCTAGGGTCAATCGAACAGCCATCAAAGAAAGCCCAGCCTCTGACAAGCTGTCTAAATGCTTTGAAAGAGCACTGCAAGTTGAATTAGCAATTGCTTCGCAACTCTTTGAGAGCTGAGGCGGTGGCGATGAGACAGAACCCTCTTTGTCCCTTTGGATGATATACAAGTCATTCCATCTAATTGCTTTTTTATTGCACTGAAGCTCCATGCCAGACCGAACTTTTGTTGATTGTTTGCCAGCCAGTGACATGTTATCGATGGGGCTTATTACCCTAGAAATGACACAAAATTAAAATTATGTTGTAAAACGTAACCCTGTGGTAGCACAGTGATCATGATCTCTGTTTGGTAATAGAGCCCGGGTTGAATCTCAGCTGGTACACGGCCTGGGATCGCATGGAAATTACGCATCAGCATCTCCAAATAATCAAACAAGAAGATGTTATGAACTTGGCTCATGTAAACAAAACCGACCGAGATTGACACAGATATAGAAAAAGAAATATTACAATACTTATGGCGAATAAGGATTAAGGCAAGTAAAGAATCATTAGAAACGGCGCCCTATTAATATTCTCTCTTTATTTTCCAATTTTAATAAAAGCCAGCATTATTGAAAGCGTTACCCACAGGAAAACTTGTTTTATTTCGAGTGCTTTCATATACACCTTTTTTTTAATTCTAATTTAAAAAGCAAGCAAAATAGGAAAGAAAATACCTAGCAAGAGCAAAAAAGCAAACGAAAACACTAGAAATTAAGAAAGAATAAAAAAAAAATCAAAGGAAAAAGTATTGAATTTATAGTGTAGGCAACTGTGAGGTCAGTTGGTTAAAGAAAGAAAACAAAATACATACCGAATTTATGTACGACCGATATTTTTCTGTACTCCCAAGCCTGTTCGAATACTTTAGATATGACAAAAAAAAAACTTTTTAAACTCTCTGTATAGAATCCCATCCCCTTAATTGTTCACAAGTTGTTCCTTCAGGTTTTCAACATTTTCAATTTTTCAGGTCATAACAAGGTTCATGGTGGCATTGACTGCTTTATTGGTTGCCATTGGTTATAGTAACTACCCATGTTTACGTACACAACCATTGGAGCTCTTTTGACAGAAATTAAAGGATGCCTCGGCCAGGAACCTCATCACCTGGTAGCATCAGTGGATAAACAAGAATGTATGTTAATTTATTCTCTAGCATATCAAAGTGATTTAAGTTACCTTTTTATCTTTCTTTTATTTCAAAGCACACATTTGACTCGGAGCTTTTTAACATCATAAGGATATCCCATAAAAAGAAACAAAAGATTAGCACTAAACAAAGGAAAACAAGGAAAGAAACGATTTGGCTACGACACAGCTACAGAAGAACAAACGTTGGCTATCCTATTTTTAGTTATTCTGTTTTAATTATTAACTTGATCAAGTCCTTAAAGAATGCAGTGAACCACATTCAATATGTATATAAATTCAAATAATAAAAAAACAAGTTTTTTTTAACAGGAAGTAAGGGGCGACATTAAAACTCAAAACGAACAGAAATTAGTCCGTATATGAAAGGGGCTGTCCCCTCCTCAACGCCTCGCTCTTTACGCTAAAGTTTTTTTATAATTTCAAAAAATAGATTTATGAGAAAGAGTCAAAATTTAGTGTAAAGAGTGAGACGTTGAGGAGGAGACAGCCCCTTTCATATACGGAATAATTTCTGTTCTTTTTTTAGTTTTAATGTCGCTCCTTACTTTCAGTTAAAAAACTTGATTTTTTTATTTGATTTCTGAACGTTTTTGAATTAATGCAGGTTTTGATTTTGGCTCACCGTACATGAATAATCAAAACAAAATTTGCATATTAATTTTACTTTTTTTGGTTAAATGGCTTTCTCGAAAGTTGTTTAATTTTATTTACGAACGTTTATATTAGTAATAATTATACATAACTTCCGAATTAACTTACGTAACGAACTTCTACATTCGTATATTTTTATTTCGTGTATTAGAGGAATTCGCCCCCCTAGTCAATACCTCGCTCTTTACGCAAAAGTTCGAATTTTTTCCAATTTTTTAAGAATGGTCCCTTAATCACAAAGGCCGTTAATTAGAATAAATAGCTCTTATGAAAGTACTAAAAAAAACTTTAGCGTAAAGAGCGAGGTAATTGACTAGGGTCGAACCCAAACATATACCCGATAGTTTCTGTTCGTTTTAAGTTTTGATGTTGAAAAGTTTTTCAGTTGAAAACTTGTTTTTTATTTTTATTTAATTTCTGATCGTTTTTTCAAATAATGCTGGGAAATCCGGCGCCCCCTTCGTAGCAATCTCCCTGCCCCCAGGAAAACTTCCTCCATGGAAAGATCCTCCCATGTAACCCCCGATCCACCCCCCCCTTCACTACCAGAAAAAATCCCCCCTGAAAACGTCTGTATACTTCCCAATAACCAGTACTATATGAAAACATTGGGCAAAGTTCATACTTGCAGCCCTTCCCCGAAGACTGTGGGGGGTTAGGTCATTCTCAAAGACATATCTCAAAATTTTGATCGGGTGAATTAGGGGAAAAAATGAGCTTGGGAGGGGTTCTAGTTTCCCTCCATTTTTTTGGTCACTTAAAAAGGGCACTAGAACTTTTAATGTCCGTTCGAATGAGTGCTCTCACGACATTCTAGGACCACTGCGTCGATACGATCACCCCTGGAGAAAAAAAAAACAAGAAATAAACATGCATCCGTGATCTTTCTTCTGGCAAAAAATACAAAATTTCACATTTTTTGTAAGACTAAACTTGATGAAACTTATATATTTGAAATCAGCCTAAAAATATGATTCTTTTGATATATCTATTGATATTAAAAGATTCTTTTATTCAGAGTTTGGTTATTGTTGAGCCGGGTCACTCCTCAGTTACAGTTCATTACCACGAACTGTTTGATAAGGATAAAAAACATCTCAATATTCTGGACATTTTTTCTCGAGGTGAAATTAATGCAACAGGTATACTAATGTCAAACCGGTAACTTGCATACTTTTAAATATTTCTTCAGGTTTTTTTAATTTTAACCTAGGAGATCCCAAAGCCGCAAAACTGGTAAAAGTTCAGTTTCTTCTATAGTCGTAGTCCGGGCGCCACTAAAGCGTATCTCGCTTATTTCTGAGTTGAGGTGATCAGAAAAACACAGTCAGTTTGACAACAGTTTCCGACTATATCGACCACGCTGAATCTGAATATGGGTGGTGGCAAAGCTGGAGATCACGGCTTGACCTTGTAAAAGCAAAAAACACTCTTTTTAGGCCTATAAAACGTGTACAGACTGTTTATTTTTTTTCTAAGGTTGTACCTCTCCGATGTAGTGGCGTGACATCTCATTTTGTTCCTGACATAGTCCTCTCATAGAATATGTTCGATTTTTTCCGATATCTCGTATAGCCCAGGAGCTATAGGCTAATATTTATTGATTTTCCCCGAAAATCTCAAAATTCAAAGGTTCATTTTCCGCTAAACCACGTATCTTGGACCTTTCTATAATTTTTGGATATTTCATCCTTTTCCAGAATTTACCTCGAGTATTTAGCTTCACATTGCCGTAAAGTTCAAAGCTTCAACTGTTCGGTGAAGCCGTCTAGAATTTTTTGAAAAAGTATACGTCAAAATGTATATGCAAAAATACATTTTTCCAAAATGATGATATGACACATCTTTTATGCTAGAATTTAACGCCAAATCTGAATATGAACTTTACTTTTCAACCAAATATCAACTTCAGTTGTTATAGGCTAATTGTTTTACTACTCCACCTTGAGATCAAATTTCCCAGGTACGCATTTTGTAGGAAGAAGAAGACGAAAATGATAAAAAGAGCTTTCGTGAAAGAAACAATCTTGTGAACTCTGTTGCTGATTAAACTTGAGGTTGGTAGTATGATTGAGAAGCTGTACTGTTAGTGGTTAGAGCTAAGAATAGGAACTGAACGACGCCTAATGCCTGCCTTATGTAACTGTGTAATGTCATGGACAGGTAGGCTAAATAACTTTCAGATTGCTGGAAATGAGTGAACAGAAACTGAGTATTAGGCTTCAAGATGAAAACTCAAGACCAGGTTGGAATTAAGAATGAGTTTTTATCTCAAACTGTTTGATAGACATTTTGTGACATTTCTATGTAGACTTGGCCTATACTGTAATTAGGCTAATTTAGATCAGACATTTTTTAGGGTATGTTAGTCTTGATGTTTCTGAGACCACCTTAAACCAATCTACCACAAATCCAATATTTTGGATACCCTACGCCAAATGCTGGGTATATCTAACATTTGGCGCAGCCTACCCTAGCCTACAGTTAGGGATATTACTTGTCTTATGTACTACCATCAACATAATGTACTACTTCACCCCTGCAGTAGTACACCATGGGATCTGTACCTCAGAATTTGAGTACTACACCCCACCATCAGTAATACATTAAACATGGTGTAGGTCCTATTATGCTATACCTGGAGTAGTACACTGTTGGTTAGACATAGGTCTCAAATTTTGAGGTACAGATCCAGTGGTGTACTACTACAGTGTTGAAGTAGTACATTATATTGATGGTTATACATAAAATAATTATGTAATAAATATGTAATTACATAAAATAATCAACAACTTAAAATATTTACAATAAATTGTTTGCCAGTTGAGCGAGCATGGCTTGAAAGTGAACTGGGACACTAAAGTAAGCCTCCTGTACTTAGCTTAGTTAAACTGCAATGATATTCTGCTCGATTTGGTAAATATGAAGACTACTGGCATGGTCAGCAATAAAAAAAAAGCAATATGAAATGATTTTTGTGTAAAGTTTGTAAAAAGTGGACTTTAAAGACAATTTCGGATGTTTTTCTTTCTAGGTCAACAATGGAAAAGCTGAAGGGAAAACATCTGCGCTTCATGCTTAGCCCCCAAAATAAAACAACGATAAATTTCTCTTTGTGCTTTGTGCATGATCGGTATGACGGAGTGTTTGGCCTTGCAAACATGTCCGGGCATCCTATTGTTCTAAAAGACAGTAGTGAATGTCATGAGCGGAGAGGAAATACAGTGACGAAGAGTTTTATCGTTACGAAGAGCATGGTGCTAGAAAACTGGGATATCTTGCTTATGCAGTCAGAGAGTAAGGCAAGACTTATCGAATGTATTTTTGAATTGTGGAGCCATGTCTGTCTTTCTGAATTAAGATTTACCATTTACCCCTCTGGCGGATTCAGTGACAGAATGAAGGTCCTAAAACTGGTCCCATCCAAAACGACATTAGATCCGAACCCGGAATACAAAGCTACCTTGTGCAGCACACATGAAGAAGCCGACACGCGTGTGGCTCTCCATGTTGCTGAATGCTACAGAAATGGATGTTCCCAAGTAATTGTTGAAGCGAATGATACAGACATTGTGGTCATTCTATTACAGAACTATCGCGAAATATTCCTCTGCAGGTGTGACCTGGGCTATGAACCCGAGCTCTACGTTCAGTTCCGTGACAAAGTCTTTCCGGTCCATACAATTGTGAACAGAACATCGTGGGCTGTTGTAGAGTCAATAGGGCTGCTACATTGCATTAGTGGATGTGATACGGTCAGTTTTTTCTTCTCGAAGGGCAAAAAAAACATTTGCTACATCTGCTGTTAAATCACAGCTCATTCAAGAAATTGCTGATCTTACACTGAAAGTGAGGAGTGATATCCGAAACATCATTATGTACGAGCCCGAAATCTTGCGTATCTGTACGAAATTGGCTGTATCGGTATATAGCAAAAAACAGTCCGAATTTGATTCTCTCAATGACCTCCGAATTCATTTATTTCCCAGAAAAAAGAACTTGAACAGCTTGCCCCCAACAGATGGTTCTTTCGTATATCACGTCAAGAGAGCTATACTTCAGTGGAGCATTATTCTTCAGGCTGTGATTCCTAAGCCCTATGTCTTCAACCCACTTGAGTTTGGCTGGACCCATCACGACATTTTAGGAGTCAGTCCAGTGACTTCAGCGCTGACCCCCTGGCCTCTAACTGTCAACAAGGCTTCGACCTTTTGTTACTGTAAAACTGTGCGCAGTAAAAAGTGCCCTTGTTTGTGGATAAAGCCATGCGACATTCTTTGCGCATGTGGTGGGCGATGTGGTGCCGACAGCGACAATTCAGACGAGGATTAGTGGGATTTTTTTCGTACGTTGGGGGAAAACCGTTGGGATGCGCGGGAACTGTATTTTGACAGGCTTTACTTGTATTTTTACTCAACCAATTTCAACCCAATATTATTTTTATTCAAGTATTTTAATAATAATACAAGTATTTTTATATAGATGTACAGTACTTCAAGAAAATCAGAGGTTATAGCAAATTAAATAGTATATAGCAACTAAAGTTGAAACACGATGACCAAGTCAACACTACCGTTG
>JAQQPU010008517.1:2845-13619 GCA_029168905.1 Artemia sp. Kazakhstan ARC1039 | reverse complement strand
TTTGCTCATTTTTGGTTTAATGGAGTTCTTTACTTTTCTTTGAAAAAACTTATTTTTTGGAAACAGTTTTTTTAATTATTTTCTGTTCGTTTTATATTGACATAGTCTTTTCAGGGAAAAAGAAAATCATACTTTAAATCTTTTCGTTTTTTTAAGAATTTATAGTTTGGCCTGCTATTTGTATGCTGGAAAACAATTTTCAGCAAAATTTAACAACATAGACCCTTATAAAAATCTGGACACAAATAATAGTGTTTAATTTGGTTTCATACCTCCTCTGCTTGACCTGAAATGGAAAACTTGATAACATTCGCAAACAAATTTGTTTACTTTCTTTGATAGTTTGGATACACTTACGCTATTTTGATTTGGTCAAATTTTAAGAGCAGAAGAAGCCCTGAAAGTTTGAACATAATACCCTCAGTCGTTCTTGGGATACTGCTGAGATGCCTTATTGGGAATTAGCATAAACACAGTGCATTTTGATTTAATCTTAAGGCAACATTTACTTTTTAAACATAAAGGCAAATGGGAGGGTGGGCGTGGGAGGGGGATTAGTGTCCCTCCAATCACTTTCGACTATTAAAAAGGACATCAGCCCTTTCTATTTTCAATCGAATGAGCCCTTTTCGAAGTTCCTACGACAACTCCTTCGATACGAAGTGCCCTGGTCTAAACAACAACAACAACAAAAAAAATGATACATTATACCCACATCGATCTCTACTATAAAAATGTGAAGCCTTCCAATCACTTTCGATTATTGAAAAGGGCACTAGGCTTTTCGATTTCCAAACTAATGATCCCTTTTTGAGTTTCTACGACAACGCTTTCTATAAACACCGTATATGCCCCCAGGGCATAAATTACAACCCTTACCCTAAGGGCTGTGAGGGTGGTTGTCATCCTCTAAGACCTAATTTCCAGAACTTTCAACTACGTTAAACAAAATGGCTATCTCAAAATTTTGATTGTATGTGTTTCGGGAAATGGTGGGCGTGGAAGGGGTGTTAGTTGCCTTCCAATCATTTTCTACTATTAAAAAGGGCACAAGCCACTCCAATCTCTAATTGAATGAGCCTTTTCGAAGTTTCTACGACAACTTCTTCGATATGAAATGCCCTGGTCTAAAGGAAAAAATAATAAATAATACATTGTGCCAACATCGTTCTTATATACCTCCAGGGCATAACTACAAAACCCTTGCCCTAAGGGTTGTGGGGGAGTAACCTCCTCAAAAAACATATTTTCTCTCTGGAAATCAGTTACTCTGAACAAAATGGCTATCTTAAAATTTTGATTGGATGTGTTTGGGGAAAGGGTGGGCGTGGAAGGGGTGTTAGCTGCCTTCCAATCACTTTCGACTATTAAAAAGGGCACTAGTTATTCCAATTTCCAATCGAATGAGCCCTTTTTGAAGTTTCTACGACAACTCCTTCGATACGAATTGTCCTGGTATGGAAAACAAAAAAAAAAAAAAACAAAAAAAAAAAAATAAATAATACATTGTGCCAACATTGTTCTTTACTTAGACATCTCGATTGCGCTGCCTATGACAACATCCTGAATTGCCTAATGCTCTTTTACCTACCTCTTTTCATCCGAAAAATCAGAAAGAAAAATGAACAGAATTTTAAAGTGGAAGGTAGAATTTTTGTTTCAAGAAAAATTTCTTCTTCTCCTTCCTATGAACCGATATACATGGCGAGCCCAAGATGACAGTATTTATTTTTAAGAAACAGATTAGCCGGGATGACGGTTGAAGCCCGGAGGTCGATATCGATAACCAAAAAAGAGAAAAAAAACGGCGGCGTATTAGTGACGCCGCCGCCGATAGAATCAGCGGCGGCGTCAGCGCGCTGATGCAAGCTCGGCGGCGCGCCGCCGTTTTTTTCGGCGAAGCGCCGCCAATTTTCGGCGCGGCTTCGGGGTCTAATACGCACGAACCTCCAGGAACACTGCCTTTCCATGACAGATATTATAGAACCGTTAATTAATTTGCCTTTATACCCATTACATGGCAATATAATAAATATCTAGACCGGTCAAACGATGATCAGGAATTATGAATGCCATTTCATATCTGCTGGGAATTCAAATAGACCTAAACGCCCAAAAGTATATTGGAAGCTTCTACTCTCGTTATTCTAAGAGATCATTTTCAGAATCAGGGAGTGAAATCACCAAAAACAGTGACTCACAAAATATGGCCTATGAATACACATACTTTTACTTACAAACATGTTTTGTCTAAAAATAGACTTGTCTTTTATTGTTTTTTTTTCTAAGTTTGTAACAGATGATATAAAAAAACAAATAAAAGAAATTATCCATAATTACCCTTAACCGCATCTTCATATACATTGCTGATATGAGCGAATATATCTCTGGGGAAAGTCTTTTCATCGGGTATTTCTTCAACTAGGATTAATAACTCATCTTGACATACAGTTTTAAGACCTTTTGTAGAAAAACTCCAACATGTTTTATTTACACAACAATCCACTGGAAAATAAAAGTGATTAAAAAAAAAAACAAACATAGTGGATCAAGATTATAAAGTGGGAACACGTTTAACCGACGGGTCCCTTTTCATGTTGGCATAACATATTACACAAAACACCTTGAAAACAGAAAATATCTATACCCCACATAGGTCTGTACAAAATACATTTCTTTGGGAGGGGGGGGGTCGAAAAGTAAAAAAACATAGCACGTCATGTGGAACATACAAGAAATTACAGGACAAATCTTGAATTATAGGAAAAATGTCACGTTTTTTTCTTTGTTTTTCTTTACTTCATAAGAAAAAAAAAACACAACAAACGACCTTAGATTTATGCAGAACAAAGGTGACGGTAACTTTCAAAAGCAAAGGTACATACACGTCCTACTCTTGGGGGATGGTGTTAGGAAGAAGTTTCTTTTCCATGAAGGGGGGCCCTTCAGACAAATATCAGGGGAACTACCCCACCGCCACATGCTTAGAGACCTCAAAAGGGTATGGAATATGGAACTCCATGTGCTTACCCTACTCTAGCTTAGCAGGCAAGGCCATCAAAGCCTATATAGCTGATGGGAACTAATTACAGCATAACCTAAACAGTTAGTTTAGGGATAGTATCGTCATGTTAGAGATATTACACAGATATTACCGGCATCTTAGAAGTCGATATATTAATACTAAGCTTAGATGTTATACATATTTGTGACTATCAGAACGACATTGTAGGAAAGAGGATAGGGCTAATGATTAAGAAAGAAAAATAAATATTCTTGTAAAGTCAAAGATGACAAAGTAGGATTTTAACCTCAGTCTCTTCAAAGCTACCATATTTTCCAGAAGTTTGATTCAGAATAATAATTTTGAATAAATATGAGTTTTACGACCTCCAAATAAAAAAGTTATGTACCAGAAAGTTCGAGTCGTGAAACCGAAATTCCGCTCGGTGATTCCAATATCCCTACTTTTTTGACGAGAAAAAAGGTTTTTCCTAAAAGAAAAGTTTCGTTTTTAAATATGTTTGATGTCTAAAAAAATACTTAAATACTTACTTGTAAGAAACATACTTATACATACTTACATACTTACTTGTAAGAAATTGTCAAAACCATTAAAATAAGCATAAATTTAACAATCGTTTTTTCTGGCATTCTCCTTCTGGAGAGCTGCTATTCTGAAATTTTTACCTAGCAATATACCATGTTTTTTGGTTGTAACCTACAGAATAAAATAACCAGTTGAAGAAAGTAAAATACTTACGTAAATTTCGAACCCCTGCTTTTTCGATTTTACAACTGCTAGCTGTAAAAAAAAACAACTAACAACATAATAACAAATCAACCTCTTGTTCTGAGGTGTTCCGTAGCTAAGAACCAAAAAAAGTTTGAAGTGTTGGGTCAAACGTGACCCAACATTTCAGTCACAATAGAAAGTAATTGTCAAGATTTGACAAAAAACATCAATGACAAAAAAGGGAACAAACAGAAAAAGAGAAAAGATGATAAATAATCTAGTACTAAATAGAACAAATTTGCTTTAGTTAAAGAATCCAAACAGGGAATGAATAATTTCCTTCATTGATGCCTCTACAAACAGGAACCTGAATGATAGCATGGCTTCGTATAACTGCCAACCACCAAGAAAATCATGAAATAAACTTAATAATATAATATAACACTCACATATTGATTTATTAAAATAATTTAAACTTAACAAAGGGACAAAAGTCAAACTTACGATGAACTATCTTGACACTAACAGTTAAGTTCTTGTTCAGCAGAAATGAAAGAGGAGGCTGCTCCTTATCCCTCAGCCTTTTTAAAAGTGAGGCAACATCACCAAGGTGTTCGAGTTTCATACCTGAAATCATTATTTACATATTAAAACACAACATTCAGACTTTTTATGGGAAGGAGAAAACACAGCACAGGTGACAATTTTTGACACACTAATAAATTGCACCAAAGCAAAAACATATGTATTGTAAACAAAAGGTTAATCTGCATACAAGTGTACAGTTGTATTAAAGAGATCGGTGGTGTCAATTGAGGTGAGGGCTGTGTCCTCTAGCCTGTTAAGCCCCCATCGAACCCACTAGGTTTTGAAAGATATTTTTTTTTTGTATTTTCATTGAAGAAATTGAATAAAACTGACAAATTTGCCCTCCCACATATTAAAAAAAAAGAAGGAAATTCCGTATTTTTGTAGATAGTAGCTTCGATTTGTCAGACGTATTGACATCCATTGTAGAATTTGCATAAACATCGCATCCCTTTGTGGGATGTTCGATATTTTTTAGAATTATGCAAATGTTCTTATGCGCCGCCAAGGAAGTTTGTAACGACACAGAAGGAAAGTGTAAAAAGTTTCTAATCAAAGAATTTTAAGACATGCCAACTTAACTTATTCAAGCTCTAAGCTTCAGCAGGATTTAACTTTATAAGAATTTAATTCCTTAAGGTGTTTTAAATATGGTTTCAGTGTAAGGTTATACGACGCGCGGACAGGTCTTTAAGTGAAGAATTATTACCACGGATACTAATCGTATATCACCTGGTAGCAACTTTAGGAACTTTGGGCTGCGCACCGAATTGAACATGGACTAAAAGGGCAAGTACTACTTTCAACTTTATATTTCCGCAAGAATCCCGATCATTCAAGAAAAAATGAGCCTCTGCGTAAATAAGCGTTAGAAGGGCAGTAGAAAATACAAACCTGAGCCTGAATCAGCTTCACTCGATTGCAAAATGGGAGGAAGCGAAACTCCATCCTTCGGTAGTAAGCACGGTGGCAAATCCCCGCGGTTGCTTTTAAAAACTGCAACTAAAATGTAAAAATAAAACATTCTGAGAATCTGTTGAGCAACGGAGTTTAAAACGTAGACATAAATTTCATACTGAGGATTGAAATATTGACTAGACTAAAGGATTTACGCGCAAATCCTGTTTAATGCTGCGTTCTGAAACAAAAATATAAAATTTTGTCAAGCGAATATAAACCAGCAACATCAAAATGTGAATTCTAGTCGGTACGTTTGACTGAAAGCAAAATTCTCTCAAGTTTTCCTAAAAACTTTATCTACCCAGAAACTTTCAGAGTTTAATTTTTGAAATGTATTTTAGAAACATATTTAAAATAAAATTCCCATGGTACACTTTGCCAGTGCAAGAACAGTAAGTCTTTATTCCCTTAAAATAATTTTGTCCACTAGAAAAAGTTTTTTCCAATCTGATTTGAAACAAAAAATAACTGACCATTCACCTACAAGAAGTAGGGATGTCAACTGAAGGGAGGTAACTATATTGAAAAGCACTTTTTTTCAAGTATCTTAATTCAAAAATTCGAAAAAATCCTCGGCCCCCCCCCCCAAGATTTTCATAAATAGTTTTTTCGTCTTGATTTTATAAAATCGAACCCCCCCCCCCTCCCCCATCTATATTCTCGTGAGTTGGTGACCGTTGCATGAAGATATTTTTTCATCAAATGCTATTGAAGTCGAAGCTGAAGAAAAATTCAACTTGTGTTAAAGCCTAAGTCGATGCAATGTGAAATTGTGAATTATTGACTGTCAACTAACTTTTACTGATTAAAATACTCTCCCGGTTTCTGATTTAAGTATATAAATAGGCTACTAATGGTTTCACATAAAAATGTGGGCGTTTCAAAAAGGACATAAATATTTGGGCGTTTCATGTAGTGAAACATAATAAATTGATGAGTACTACATTCAACTTTTACAAAAAAAAAAACAAAAAAAAACACTAATACCTTATTAAGGCGACTTAAACATTAACGATGATAATTATACCTATTCATGAATTTCCTCACAGCTAGCTTGAATACTGTTAAGAAACCAGCTCAAATATCCCAGTGATTTCATAAAGTTTCTTAATAATGTTTAAGGTAAGTAACCGTCAATACCTAAATTGAAAGCGCAGTAGCAAATTAAAGAATTGTAGAGTAGAAAGAAAACAGTACCAAATCTTTCCTTTACGGTAAGAATGGCGACATTTATCAGTTACTTGATTCCCAACTGTTCGAACAAGAACTCTCAAGAGACAGCACCACTGCTTAAGATAAAGAATGGCTAAGAAATTAAACCTATTTGGCGCAAAAGTGGTCCTCAAAAGGGTCTGAAGTCGCCACCTAACAGCATTAGCCACATTAAAGCTCCGCTTGCAAAGTCTTCAACTATGTTTAGTTTTCGAGTTGTAAGCCATTTGATTTTTTAGTGTAGCAGTGCTGTACAAATACTTTCTATATCTAACAAAAATGGGTCATCTACTTATTTTTATATGAACAAAAGCTACAACCACAAAGTAGCCGATTTTAATGTGAAATACAAGCTTCAAATTAGCAAAAAATATAATTTAGCAATTGCAAGGCCCCTTTTCGAAAAAAGAAACAACTTGAAAAAAAAAGTCAATTTTTTGAATGGGAAGCAGTGATTTGTCTCCTTTTTTCTATTTCTGTTTGCTTTTTTTAGCTAGAAAGGAAAAGATAAGAAAACCACTGGTTACTGGCCATCTATATAATCAAACATAGCATTATGCTATTTCACTTGATTTGCCCAAATTCAAGCGCAGGTTTGTTGTGATATCCATAAAACAATTAGTTTTGATTTTTTAGTGATTATATTTTCTGTTATTCAGTGTCAGATCACTATTATCATTTCCTAACAACAACAAAATAAACTAACCCTGAAACAAGCCTTGCGCTATGTTTAATTATTTCTCTTCTTACTTCCAACATTGGAATATGTGCACAATTCGCTAAAGCTAAATATCCTTTTATGTGTATGCATAGGCCCATTCACAGCGACATAATGTGTGTAAACGAGTTCTACGAAGACGCACTTTGTTTACCTGAAGTTTTCTTTGATTTGGAGCTACGTTTAGAGGGTCTAACGGTAGTTGTATGTGGCTCATCAAGATTAGCCAAGTCACCACCAGGTCGAATTCCATCACTAAACATCACTTGTTTTTGTTCACAACCGCTCTTAGAACTCGATCCTGCAATGAAAAAAACAACAACATTGAAATTGATCAAACACTAAACAGACTAGTCTATAGTTGACCCTAATCACTAAAGGATGATAAAGATGATAACCTGTAAGTCTACACAGCTTACTAGTATATTTTATGTTTTTATTCATATTTTATTTTTATATATCATTATAGTTTTATTATATCTCATTATCTTTTTACATACTATATTTTGATATTTAATTTAATATAAATAGTATATTTTATACTATTTTTATGTTTTACATAATAAGTTTCGATGTAGAAATATCAATTCATAATAATCAATTCATGGCAAAATAATAAATTCATGGAAATAGTCGACATGTCTTCCATGAACATGGTCATTTTGAAAATTGAAATTCTAAGCAGCTAAAATAAAAAGGCATAGACAGGAATGTGCACCTTCCTGCGTACCTCCCTAGATTTCTCTAGGTACCCTTTGACCTGGGTCTGGTACCCATTAATATGGGTCTACTTCACTTTAGCTGAGTTTACAGAATCATGCTACTGACCCCCGTCCTAAACCAAATAATTGGATTCACTAGGATTCGAACCTTCGCCCTTCGGACTAAAGATTTCAAATTCAGCGCACCAACCATTTGGCTAGGACGACTCCGTTAAATCCACGTGCCAAGCTAATGAAGATTACAAATGACTAACAACCAAATATAAAGGAAAATGATATAATTTTATTTTATAACTCAAATCGATATAGTTGCTCATCCAATATATATCATTCTTTTCCACGTGTTTGAAAATATTTTCTATAACACTTCAAGGAAGTATACGTGGAAATGCTTACTACCGGTTATAAATAAGTTCCTGGAAATTACCAGAGAAAGAAACAGGTCTTTCTCTCACCACTGGCTCATAAGGTCCCAGTCAGTCCTCGTATCTATACCATGCATCATGTCTAAATTTCCAACCAGCATAAGCTCATATTTTTTTATACAGGAAAGTTACCTATGTCGTCTTATCCTTTCTTCCCATGTGTGAAAAGGAGGAGGATAAAAAATGTCTGCATTTTACGGGTTAAACAGAGCATGGCCAAACCATCTAAGCCCCTTCCCCTCCCACTTTGAAATTCTGGAGACAATTAAACTACTTTAAAGTTTTTTCACGTAACATCATCCAATACAAAGAGACCAGTATGCATAAATAATTCATCATAAAAAGTATTTCAAAAGACTCCTGTGTTTTTCAAATCAATTTTGTTATAGTACGAATATAAATGAAATCTTTTATGTTATAACAAATACTTTTTTCTGCAATAAGAAATCTGTCCCCCTAAAAAACCTAGTCAACAATATGGTACAATCTTAACCGACTGGGAAAACAACCAAGTGGTTATTGACTTTAAAACAAGCATTTCAAATTTCAATTCCTTTTGTTTTGGTACGAATATGAATTACATCTTTCATGTTACAAAAGAAAACATTTTCTTGTAGTTTTTGAACTGCAGAAGAATGTTTTCTTTTGTAAAGTTTTTCAATCACCACAATAACGGCTAGCCAACTCGAGTCACAAGCACCCGCCATGGGGGAAAACTGGCAATTTGACTTTAAAAGTAGGCTATTTCAGATTTACAACTAAACCTGTAAAAAATACCAGGTACCAGAAACTCCTGATCCCTCATTTCTTTCTTTTTTCAACCTCACTTCAAAATATCCCATTATCAAAAAGCCGACGGCCCATCGCATCGTAATCAAATCTCCTTATATTGTACTTGTCAAGCCTAGATACTAAACAAAAATGAATTTCATTGGTTGGCTTAGGTTCGCCCTATATTCTACTTTTGACCAATAAACTACGCCGGGTGAAACTATAGAAGTTAATAAAAGTTGAAAAAAGTGCCTCAATAGCAGAATAATTTGGATAGAGCCGATAAAAACATTAACGTTAAGATACACATCCATATAGGAAAACGGAGACGGGGAAAAATTACCCATACTGAGGAAAACGGTATATTGAAGAAAAAGTGTTTAACATCTATAGGTGGACACCAGTCAAACCCATTGGGAGGTATCACGGGATCTTTCTGGAGGGGGGGATTCGAATAGAATGCCTTTTAGGCCCCAATATTCGCAGTTTTTGGAAGTAAGGTCCTTTAGAACAATCTTGGTGGAATTTCTTATCTCCCCTCACGTACATGCGAGTCCATATCCTCTATGATAATTCTTTTAAAGCAATTTTTATGGGGTTTTGGAAATTTGCCAACTTAATAGGATTGGCAAAGGTAATAAAATTCCGGACCAACTTCAACACAAATACCATACCGGAGTGACTGTACACCTGTTTATCATGGATATGCGCATAACTTTAGCTTCATTGATACTAGACTCTGATGGGAGTCTAATTACGCTCCAGCAGCTGGATGTCACACCCATCCCATTAATAAAATGTCTTCATGTAGGCAACTGCTTTGCTCGTTTCTGATCAGATCACAAAAATTCACTTCTCTAGCCAAAAAAATTGAGTTTGGAATAAATACAAGCTTTCTTAGTGTGCACTGGCAAAAATATATTGTTGAAGCTCATACATATGGATCAAAAACACATATTTAAAATAAAATTTGCTTTATATATATAAAAAAAAAATTCTAGGAATACTACGGGGAATTTCACTTTCAATAGGTCATACTAGCTGGATTTCCATCACAACATCGATTGGTCATTTATTACTCAACAAGATTTGCCGTTCTCAGCCAAACTTAGATTTATGCTAATACAGAGGCCAGTTGCAACTGTCCTGATAACTAGAAAAAAATTCTAGATCATCCAAATATACTATGTAAAATTATATTTAATTCGGTTTTTATCAGCAAAAATAACAAGTTTTGATTAAAAATAAAAATTGGTCGACTAGAATTGATCGAATAACGACAATACGTAAAATAAAAACTCTAAATAAAAATTGTACGCAAAAAAAAATTTTTTTTCTCTCTCTATCACCGACTTTTTTATACTGTCTTTCTTTTTTCTTACAATTCTTTCAATCTCAAACTAACAGTTCAGTTCTAATATTAATAATTGGTTACAATGACAAAATATTTTAAAGGAAAGAAATGTAAAATATCTTTCAAACCATATGGCTGCTAATAACAGCAATAACTATTTTAATCATGCAAGTCTGTTTAGATGCCTCCAAGACACACCAAAACCAATTACGGCAATAAACCTTTTTTCCCCAAATATTCTATGTATTGCACGCATACGAGAATAAACCTAATTTCAAAAAGAAAAGC
>JAQQPU010008516.1:0-25876 GCA_029168905.1 Artemia sp. Kazakhstan ARC1039 | reverse complement strand
AAATCATAGGTTTCAGACACCACACACCTATGAAAGACTAAGAAATCTAACTCAGAAAAGTCAAAAATAGCAAACTACATATCCCAAATCATAAGTTTCAGTCAACACACACCAACGAAAGGCTAAGAAACCTAGCTCATAAAAGCCTGAAAAGCAAACTACTCATCCCAAACTATTGGTTTCAGACAACATTCACCTAGGAAATACTAGGAAACCTTAGCTCAGAAAAGCCTGAAGTAGCAAACTACACATCCCAAATCATAGGTTTCAGACAACACACATCAACGAACGACGGAGGACCGGGGGAGGACCTTTGGGACCCAGGGAGGACGTTTGGGGATCCGGCGGCCCTTGAGGATTGAGTGGTCTTTTGAGAGCCCGGGGGACCTTTGGGGATCCGGTGGCCCTTGAGGGCCGGGTGGTCCTTTGGGTGCCCGGGGGACCTTTGAGGACCTGTGGAGGACCTTTGGGGGTCTGAGGAGGGCGTTTGGGGGATAACATTTCGAAATTTTTACTTTTTAGTTTACTTTTTTTGCGGCGCATCCCTGCGGCGCATCCTGCGGCGCTTTCCTGCCCCGCGGCGCATCCCTGCGGCATATCCTGCGGCGCTTTCCTGGCCCACGGCGCATCCCGGCAGCGCTTCTCTGGTCCGGGGACCTTTGGTGGCCGGGGGAGGGCCTTTGGGGCACAGAGAGGGCCTTTGGAGCACAGGGAGGGCCTTTGGGGGTCCGGAGGGGCAGTTGAGGACCGGTGGAGGGCCTTTGGGACCCCGTTGGTCCTTTGGAAGCTCGATGGGCCTTTGGGGGGCCCGGGGATGGCCTTTGGGGGTCTGGGTGGGCCTTTGGGGGCGCCGGTGGCCCTTTGGGAGCTTGGGGGGCCTTTGAGGACTGGGGGCTTCCTTCGGGGTTGGGGTAGGAGGATTGGAACCCTTTGGAGTTGGGTTAGAGGACCTCACAACACTGTTCAAATGAAACTTGTGTATTATAACGACCACAGAGTTTCACCATTAAATTCTCTTCTAAAATCTCTTCAAAAATCATCTTTTAAAATGTCTCTAACTGTTTCGCCGAAATAGTTCCATAACCTGTCTAAAACAGTTTCGCCCAAATAATCCCTAAACGTAATTCAGCGTGTTCCTTTTGTTTTTGGCATCTCTGCGCTAATGCATTTCAAATTAATAAGAAACCTGATTCCCGCGCTAAAACAATTCATCGCTAAGATGTTTCTTGGAGAATTGTTTCCATGGCCTTTGGCTATTAATATCCTTTGGAGTTCGACCAAAAGAGTTGTTTCCGAGGCAATGACATTAATGACTTGGATCTATTCCTGGAGAATCGTTTCTATGCGAAAATTTTTAAAGTCTGACAGATCATGTCAATGGTTGATTGATCTGTCAAGAAAGGAGAATTAATTTGTTGTTTCTAAGGGGAATTATTGATTCACGATAGGTGAATTGAGGTCGACCGCACAGGTGTTCCAATGTCAATGTTGTTGTTGTTGTAAGTGCACGCTCTCAGCGAATGTCAAGGTCGATGTTGTTGTTGTTGACACACTTTGATTACGCAATCAATTTCTCAGAAATTCACTTCCCCCTCGAGTTCTAGATCAATAACATTGTTCCCGTTAGAATTCAATGCGCATGTGCAACCTTCGTTCCGGAGTTATTACACATAGAAACATCAAATAAATCGACCTTGGAAAAAGAGGTCATTGACCCCATTATGTAATCATTCTCCCTAGGGAGGCTATGCCCATATTTGGTGTACTGATCGGAGATACGTTCTTTTGATAACCGAATTTTGTACTGATCGGAGTAGCGCCCCCCTCTCTACTCACACATGCTATTTTGATAACCTGCATAGACGTAGTGTCTTCTGATTTACTACCAAGGCTAGAGTCAGTTCTTCAATATCAGATCGACTACAATACCTGGTACTGAAGCACGCTCCTCTATA
Source organism: Artemia sp. Kazakhstan ARC1039 (assembly GCA_029168905.1). NCBI lineage: Eukaryota > Metazoa > Arthropoda > Branchiopoda > Anostraca > Artemiidae > Artemia > Artemia sp. Kazakhstan ARC1039. The sequence continues at coordinate 23,921 of JAQQPU010008516.1, read as the reverse complement.
CAGAGGTCGAGCTTCTATGGATCCAAAATTGCTAATTTTGTTACCCAAGAAGTTAAAATCAAATCTGAAATCGGGGATGGTATTTGCTAATTTCGGTGCTCATAAAAATCAATAAAGTATCTATTGGACTTGAAATTATATCCAATGTTAGCCAACGGAATTGTAGATTGCAAAAACTGTCATGCTAGATAAACCTAATTCCTACACAAAAAAAGGGAGCAAACCTTTATTGATTTATTAGCCATAACACCTCAATCTCTACCTAAGAACCATAAATATTTCAAGTCAAAAGAATAAAAAATAGGTTTTATACAGTGTATATATATATAGTTTTTACAACCGAGATAAAATGCAAGAGTCTCCACCCTCGGATTAACAAAAGAATTGTCCGAACTGAACAAAAATTAAATAATCAAGTTTTCACGGAGCTAAGGGAGCTCCTTATATAAAGGAAGATAATATTTTTACTAAGCTGCTTTCCCAACTTTGGATACCTTTGAAACCCAAAATTAGTATAATGCCACCCAATTTTTCCAGTCCACCAATAACTTGCCCAGGTACATAAGACCCAATTTTTGTGAGAACCTCATTTTCCCCCGCTACATAGCCGCAAGTTTATTTTAAGTCCCATAGAGGCTTACAGTACTAGATAGCATATGGTAAATCAAAATTTTACATTTACAAATTTTCTCTAATAGATAAATTGCAAATATTCATTGCAACATTTAGCAATTGTTTTTGCAAGTATTAAGCAGTATTTAACAAAGACATGGCAAATATTTTTTTTTTACACAAGTAGCCACTCCTAGTTTTAAAATTTTATACCCTCTGCTCTCCTTTCAGTAGTACCACTTCTTTTCGCAAGAAAAAGCCGTTTTTTGCAGTAGAATCAAGAATGTTACTAGATTATTTACTGTTAGTTTATACAGAAAAGAAAGTAATTAACGTAAGTCTGCTGAGTTGACATTAGCTTAAGGAATTATTGTAATCCTTCCTTTTGTGTGACAAATGCTCAGGAAAAGCAAGAAGAACATAATATTAATTCAGAAACAGAAAAAGAAGAACAAAAACAATACAAAAGTTGAAAATCCAGCAAAACTATATAAACTTTGCTTATGTACTCGAAAAGACGTTCCAGCAATATATTAGGAAAAATTAAGTGTACTTTACCGACATTTTAAGGGGGATATTGAACAGTGATTGAGGTCCAACGAGGCCCCTCCCCTTCCTAATTCTTTGTAAACTCTCCCATAAATACTGATCAAAGTTTTTAGATATTTTTTCTCAGAATAGTTGAAAGGTCTGATACCTATGTTTCCGGGGAAGACATGACCCCACAAGCTCGGAGCAAGCTTCGTGCCAGGTCAGATGCTGGAAACTTGAGACCAATATCGATACTGCCTTTATTGTCAAAAATTTAGGAAAAAGTGATTCATCGCCGTCTATATGACCATGTCATGAAACGTAGCCTACTCAGTGGCAACCAATTAGGGTTTCGAAAAGGTCATTCCACTAGTCATGCTGCCTTTCATCTTGCTGATTTTTTAAACAATTGTTTAGGAAATGGCAAAATCCCCCTAACAGTATTCTGTTATTTTGGGAAAGCATTTGACACGGTAGAATTTAAAATTTTCTAGCAACGATTGGAATGCCTAGGTATTAAAGGAGTGAATTTGAAGTGGTTTGAAAGTTATTTGTGCGAGAGGTCTATTAAAGTGATTATTGATGATGTTTTTTCTTCCCCTTATCAAGTGTCGTGTGATGTGCCGCAGGGATCGGTCCTTGGTTCACTTCTGTATCTGGTTTATGTGGATAGTATGAGGTTTTATCTTCCAGATTGTTGCTTAACGTTATTTGCTGATGACACTGCTGTTACGCTTTATAGTAGTTGTTTGGATAGTCTTGTGTCGGAAATGAATTGTGTTCTGACAAATTTCCATGTTTTTACTAGTTTGAGTTTGTTATCAGTAAATGTTACTAAAACTAATGTTATTGTATATTTTAAAGTAGGCAAGCCCAGTGATATTGATGTTAATATTCTGTTTAACATTAAGCCTGTAGTTCAAGTTCAGGAAATCCGGTACCATGGTTCTTATATTGATTTAAATTTTTCGTGGAAACGCCACAGTGATGTTGTCGCAACTAGCGTCGCACGTGGCCTTTGAGTGATTCGTCGTTTTAAATTCTAGCTAATTATTAGTTAGTAGATGGGTTGTATGTACCCGCCCAGTCGCAAGAGTTTTTTTAGTTTTTTTTTGTTATTTGTTGTTCATGTGTTTACAGTTAATTATTAGTTAGTAGATGAGTTGTATGTACCCACCCAGTTGCAAGCGCTTTTCTGTATCTTTCTTGGGGCGAGTATTGGAATATTCGTTAAATGTATTTTTGATGTTAAATAAAATGAACTGAACTGAACTGAACTGTAAATTATGTAATTTGCCCATTTCTTTCATATGGGATATATTATTTAGAAAGGGTGGAATTTTGAATCCTTGTTGGGTCCGAAAAGGCTAAGAGTATTAAGGGGAGAACCTTAAGGGAATGATAGTGACAAAAAGAAAAAACTGGAGCAAGGGTTTTAATTTATACGCTTTGCAAATTGTTTGAATATCGGATTTATTGTTAAAAAAAGGGGGAGCTTCCGATCTTAGGTGGATTTGAAAGAACCAAGAGCATTAAGGTAAACCTTCAAAGAATGTTGAAGTAAATAATAATAATAAAACAAAAAACACTATGCAGATCTATGTGCTCAAAATGCTAAATCCATAATATCTAAAGAGCTCCTAAGGCTATTCCATAAAAACTCTCAGGGAGTATTGTGAGTACTTTGCATTAAATCAAAAGACACTAAGTGTATCTAGGTGGTCAAAAGGGGTTATCTATATTGATTTGAGCAATGGCAACGGGTATTAATCCAAAAATCTCAGAGACTGTCAATGAGGATGTTAGATTAAATCAAAAGACATTATATGCATCCTGGTTGTCAAACCAGCGTATCTTCAGTATCTTAAGAACAGTTAAGGGATATTAAGTTGAAGTGTCTAAAGAGTTTAGGGGATGTCGAACTTATTGACCCTATGGGAATCCCGGTTGTCAAATGGCCTATATGCAATGTGAGACACGTTGAATTAAATCAAAAGATACTATGTATCTACAGGTTGTCAAAGTGGTGTGTGCAATATCTCAGGAACGGCAAGGGTATTAAGTAAACAATTTCAGGCAATGTTGAGGGAGATGTTAAATAAATCAAAAGACAAATTTGTGTCTAGTTGTCAAAAGGACGCATGTGAAATATTTCAAGAACGGCTAGGGTATTGAGCTAAAGGCCTTAGAGAAGTTTGATGGGCATGTTGAACTTAATCAAAAGACATTTTGTGCATCCATATTTTCAGAATAACTTTTTTTTCATACTAGACTTAACAATCACTCACATCGAAGTCATAGAGAAAAGAGTTTAAAGAGTCTGAAATGAAGATAGCATAGTCATTTCTCTGCTATATATTTATTCTCTTAGTCAATTTTCATTTATATGTAATCTTTTGAATATTCTACTTGCAGGAAACTTTAGATTTTCTTATCTATGTATTACTGTTGAATCAAAGTCTTAGTTTACAAACCGTTGCGAACTTTGATTTCCAATTGAACGGAATTTATGCAATAACTAAATTGAATGCAACCAGGGACAGTGCTCCGGTCACCCCATGCATGTTAGCGATTTAAATTACATTCATATATTTTAATTCTCAAGCCGACAACCTAAATAACCTGAGAAATATTTATTATTTTTGTCTATAATAAAAATTGAGCAATCAAAACAAAAAGAATATAATTTGAATAATCCTTCCTTAAGAAGATATTTTTCAAAGAGAAGCAAAGAGCCACATTCAAACTTAACACGAGCAGAAATAAACTCAAAAATGACCAGAAATTACTGTCAAAGAATAATTGAAACCAAAAACGAACAGATATCAAAACACATGATCACGTCAAACACAAAGGTGACGGTTATTGATATAGATGAAAAATTAAATCCTAAAACGATGAAAAATTGCACTCAGGAGTACAAATGAACAAAAGAAAGAAAGAAAAACAAAACAAAACACTTTTTGAAAAAACTTCTTTTCCAGAAAGTTTTTTTTTTCTATATTGATGTGTATTATCGAAGGCACAAGTGTGCCCGTCGCCTCTTTAACACTCCGGCATTGTCCCATTCCATTTACACCTTTTTAGTAAAAAGGTAGACAGGTAGCACTTTTGGTCAGTGTAATTAGAATCCAAAAGCGGGCTTGTTGTCCCTTCAGAATCCTGTTCACCTGCCTTCAACCTGCAACTTTCTGCAGGAAGGTAGACATGCTGAATCTTTTTGAATTGAAGTGGATTCATGCAAAAATTTCCCATATAGAATTGGGGGTATGTAGTGGGTCCATGGCCAATCCAATATCCGCCGAACCCATCCGTACTGTAACTTCAAACTAAAGGTTAGGCATTTTTCATATTGTTTAAACCTGAATGATGCGGGAATTTTTATGTATTACTAGAGGACCACACTGGGTCGTTCCCCCTTCAGAAACTGTCCCACCCCTCTTACCCCACCTCCTTCTTTACAGTAAAATGGTAGGTATATTGTAGGCTACCCTACTCAAACCTGAACATGATAAGAATTTTCAATCTGTTGGATTTGATGATCAGGGTAGTCCCATCACTTTCCCCTCCAAAAGCCACACCTTGCCACAACTATATTTGTAGTAGAGACGTAGACATGTGATAACTTCTTAAAACCTGACACATAAAAGGAAATTTATTCATTTTCACTCGAGTCATAAATTTGGTCTGCGGACTTTATTCTCCCCCCCCCCTTTTTTTCTTTTTTTTTGTAGAGAAGCAGGCATGTTAGACCTGTCGCTGAATTACACATAGAGCACCCTTTGTTTGAACTGAAGTCACATAAATAATTATAATTGGTAGGGTTTTGAAAATCTAAGTGGCTTGGGGCCTACCAATAACCCCAACAACAGTTTTTTCACAAGGGTATGCATGGTGCGTATTGTTTAAACCTTTTATTTATCCATGTTTAATCTATAAGATTTGAGGACTAATGTAGACCTATGGCTCTTTCAGCTTTTCTTGCCCCCCTCCCCCCTTAGATTTAAAAAAAGGAAAGATGGTATATTGTGTCTTGATTGAAGTGGAATTATTCAAGCTACATTAATGGAGCCCCAATTTCAACCCATGGCTCCTCCAAACCCAAATATTTCTCAGCAGAACGATTAGCAGATATTTTTCACCAATTGGCTTGATATCTATAGGACAAATACGTTAGAAATACGTGACATGAGAGTAGCAATTTTCAGGGATATTAACTTTTTGAACCTCTGTATGAAATTGCTCAAATTTGTTCGAAACTTATGAGGCAACCAATTTCGTACAAGGGGTAGAGGAGCCTGATTTTCAAACGCGTGGACCGCTTTTGAGCCTTACCTACAATATGCACTGAAATGTCTCGATTGACTTGAAATTAAATTGGCCAAGGAAGATTTAATTAAGATATTTTAGATCGGTGACCGTTACTGCCAAGGTATTACAAGGTTAAAAATTTCATTATTTGAGGATTTTTCCTCTATCCTGGAGAGTGACTTGAAAGCTGGAGTCTTAAAGCAGGTCTATCTTCAGGGCCAAAGAGTTAAGCCTTTTTTTAATTGGTCTACCTTCAATTTGTCTGAGATGAATTCTAGTGTGAATTTGCCTTAAAACAAGACGCTACGTAACGTAACGATTATAAATAACAATGCAAAAGCAATAAGCTATTTCGTCAATTATTAGCAAGGGGTTTATGTTGTAATGTTGTAATAGCTTGGAAATAGACGCAGAGTCAAATTAATTTAGCGATCAGATCCATCGAAAATAAAATAATAGCTTTTGTGTTTTGAGGCAAACTACCACAGCTTCAGTTTAGAGTCTGGATTATTTATTAGTTTAAAAAAAAATCATTAGGAAGGAAATTATTTGTGAAATATTTAGATTCAATTCATTTGAAACAGGCTGTTATCTGTCTAAGAAATGATTTTTGTTGGCAGACAAGATAGTATTGGCTTTACCAAGTCACTTATCAAGCTTAGATGCTTGACAAATGTAAAAAATGTACAAAATTTGAGTAATATAGGTAAATTAAATGAACCTTATTTCACTGAAGAAGAAATTATGAATTTTAATAAAAAGATTAAAAAATACATACTTTGATTCCCTTATATTTTAATTAATACACATGTCTAATTTTTACCAAATATCCTGTATACATTTTCTAAATTTTGTACTAAAATTAGTAGCAATTTGTGTTAGATAATATTTTTGAAAAGGGGACTCCTTGTTTATTATTTTTGTTGTTTTTTTTTACCTAAATGTCTTTGGAGCGATATTTTCAAACTTGATAAGGTTTGCAAGCTTTGAAACAATTTCAGAAGGAAAACCTTTTTCTTATTTAAAAAGAGTAAAATTGAAATAAAATTTAGCAGAGTAATTTTAGGAATTTGAGCTCCTAAAGACAAACCGTTCACTAAGCTTCAGATTTATAATTTCGTTTTAACTTCTACTTTTGTCATTTTGAATCAAAAGGAATTGAAAAACCCCACAAAGCATAAATTTTAACAAAAATGTGCGTTTTAATCACTCGAAAGGGATATTTTACTACTAGAAATATCTATTGATCATAAGAGAAACAAAATGCAGTCGATAGACTAAAAAATTACAACCCTTTAATTCTGAAGTCTTTCAAAATCCGGAATTTTTTCTCCTTTTTTTTATTGTATCTCAATGCTTGCGGCTAAGGTTCATAATGAATCCAGTGTTAATGTTGAAAGATGGACTGAGTACCTCTCTTGTAACATTTTATTACAAGCGAAATGTCTACGAAACATTTCTTAAAGAACTAGTTATAAATCATCATCTGTTTACCCTTAATATGTCACAATATTCAAGCCGTCCCCACTGCTTAATAGATGTATGGTAGTGACGCTCAATAGGGGATGGTAACACCAAATACTGATTTTGATCCATGCACGGACACAGGCTGGGGGGGGCGAAGTTATGGGCATTTTCCGAAGAAATTATCAGTGTTTCCGGATTACTGCCCATCCCCAAGAAAATTCTGTGTACGTGCCTGTTTTGATCTGCGTTTCTCCTTTTCTTTAGCAGAATTCCTACCAACTGCTTACGATGATATCCTGTTTATGGTTGTACTGTTTACCATGTCTAACCTAGGCCTTGCGGTAAATCTGGACCTAAACATGGGCTATATTCCTGAATGAAAAAGCGTTATAAAAAGACTGTAATTTTTGATGGGAAATTTTGAAACTTCCCTCAAGAATAAGGAAACTCTAAACCCTCTATTTAAAAATATGGGCTTAAGATATATTCCTGTATTAAAAAAATATAAATTTTGCCTTCTATACGGCAATAATAAGTTTCTTAAAAGCTTCTCTAAGGTTTCAATAACACCATATATATATATAATCAAGCGGTGTGACTTTTTTCTATTAATGTGTTTCCTCAAAAATCTGAGCCAACTTTCTTCCTTTTCTTAAACTCTTATCAACTTGAAAACTACAAAGATAGTCGAACGAATGTTACAATTTTGATCTATCAAGGAAATGACAGCCTCTCTTTAATATGAAAAGGAATGGCTAGAATAAAAAATGTAGCTATCGATCCTTTTTTCTTTTTTTCTGTAACTCGGGGATTCTAAATGATTGTCATTTTTTACAAACAACAAATTCAAAACTGGAAGCTAACTGAAGGGTTTTGACTTTAGCGTAAATTGAAACTTGTCATAAATGCTGTTTAAATGTTCCAAAAAGATACTTAAGGTATCTGTGTCGTATTCTAGAGGTATCTATCCTGGGTTCTCAAATTACAGAGTACCAACAAAAATCAACCCCCACAAAATTTGAAGTAAGAGGAGCATAATGTACTTACTTACTTGTACTTGCATAAAGATACAAAGTCTTAAGCTCTCCCTGGCCCCAGGATTTGACAGACGGTTGGTTACTAAGCCACCAGATCTATTGTAAGAGGCTTAGAAATCTCCAGCCGATTTTTTTCACAACTATGACCGTGACAACAGATGCCACAAAAAGGCACAGTGTCTGATTTTACTGTGTTGACCCTGGTCTTTAATTGTTCCCCGCAACTATTCCTTTAGTGTGTGAGGGATTTATGAATCAGTGCCCGCTTAGTCAGGACGGCATCTGGATTTCGACAGACGGCATTTCGATCAGTTCTCCAATATTATACTTATGGTGGCGAGGTAGTCTAATTTGGGTATTACTGACCTGATTTCGAAGGAAAATACCAAAAATCTGACTTAAACAGAAATGGTCGAACACGATAATAGCATAGATGTCCACGGCTTTGAGAGGCCCAGTCTCATATTCGTAAAGGAGTACGGAGTGGATGGAGGCCTCGTTGATTTTGATTTTCGTATTCAGCAGTATATCTCTCTGTCTCCATAGATTTTTACTTTGTTGAGCAAATGTTACGACTGCTGAAAATATTCTGCTCTGCACTTGTGCACTGCAACCACCGTATTAGTCAACGAGAGATAGGAAAACTTGAATTGATCGCAAACTTCTAAAATGCATTATTGAGGAAAATTTCACTCTCCTATACTTATCCAGTGTGTTTGTTAGAGTTGCAGTTTTTTTTTCTTGCAAATTATCAGACCAACCAGCCCTGCATTGATAGCAATATTGCATAGCATGGCTTGTGATTTGTCTGTACAGCTCTCAAGCAAGACGATGTTCTCTACGTAATAAAGATTCACCGATGGAGAAGTTTTGGTTTGATTCAACGGTTTTGCTTCATGCGATGCTCCAGAATCTGTGAAAGCATATGAGTTGGTCGACACAGCCCATTCCATGACGAATTCTGCCAGGTTCGGGGATGAGGTTATTGAGCTGAAACGGTTAAGCGTTTCAGGTGATTGAGCTGAATGAAGACTATTACGAATATCTTGGAAGTAATGCTTATGAGCAATATTCCTGGCGGTTCTGAAATTCAGCTTTGTCCCCTTTTTTGGAAAAGGGGATAAAGAGTGAAGCTTCCAGTCATCCAATAGTACCTGCTGTTCCCAAATCTTTTTAAGAGGTTTTGGAGGTTCTGTGCAAGAAGTGTCTGGCTTGATTTTTATTTTTCTGTTGATATTGCGTCCATTACTGGTGGTTTGCAGTGTTTCAATTTCTTTATTACGCTCAAAATTTCTTCCTTGTCAAGGGGCTCTAGTTTAACGCCTTCACATTGATGCTTTGAGGGAATTTGGGGCATTCTTTGCTTTGGTACTTTCCTTAAATTTCCAAAAATTGCTTCATCCCACAGGAAGACAGTTTGCTGTCAACTGAATCCATATCCTTTTAAGTTAAACGGAGTATTTAACTTAAAATAAAATTCTACTCCGGTGGCGGATCCAGGGGGGAGAGGGGGCGGCCCCCCTAGCGTAGTCTAAAGTAGTGTAATTTACTTAATTAGCTCAAGTTCGCATTAATTAAACTTGCTCCTACTGCAAGTTTATCGTATCAACCTATCTTGCGCCCCCTACCTTAATTTTTTTTTATCGGAGCAATCTATTTTGCCCCCCCCCTAAAAGATCCTGGATCCGCCCCTGTTCTACCCCATGTCTAGATTTACCTTACCTACATAATACTAAACTCTTGGATATACCTAGTTCACATCCCTACTTCTGGGTTTCTTGCTCTTCTAACCCTATTCTAATCATTCTCAACCAACCTGCTGTATCATCTCTTGAACCCATACTATCATTCCATAAATAGGAAAAACCTGCCCCATCAAGTAAACTTTAATACGATATGACCAATAGATCTGGTTCATCATATTCAATAATTGAATCTATCATCTCGTAGCTTTATTACTTTAAGCCAATATCGGATTTCCTGGAGAGCTCTTGTCAGCTTAAGGGAAAATATACCTGGATCTCCTTAAAGTACCGACGTTGGTGTTACCGTATAGAGACCGAGTACCCTACTCTCTTAAAGTATTCAAGGTGGAGTATATCCAGTTGCTTGGCTTCTTCGAAACCCCATAGCTCTACTCCGTAATGTATGATTGGTAGAATTATGGTATTAAAAAGGTGTGTATGTATCCGAAAACTCCCTTGCTCCCATCAGTGCATAATTTCGATATAGGGAAAACAATGCCACTCCTCCTCTTTGAATGTTATTTACATGCTTCCCTTGCCTTACAAGAATGATGTTTCAGATCAAATTGGCCAGACGTAACGAAGAAAAATAACAATGGAAAAACAACAGGGTTAGTCCAATTTGGAAGACATGAATATGACAAAATAGTTTAGACCAATTTTCAAGACCAGTTTTACCTACCTAACAAGTATAAAAAGAGCCTAAAGGAGGCCCTAGACGGTCAATCAATTTTGATCAAAAGTTTCCCTCAATGGATTGACGTGTGCTTCAATCAACGTTCAATCGACCCTTGAAGCTCGACCAAAGCTAATCTAACACACTGCTTTTGATCAAAATGATTGAGTCTCAAACTTTCTAACAGTCACCGTCAGCCCTTGAATCAAGCATCGAACAGATTCCTAGACGGTCAATCATGCTTGAGTCAATCGATTGACGGAAGCTTTTAATCAAAGTGATTGACCGTCTAGGGCCTCCTTAAAATACTTGCATTTGGAAAACTACAAGTTAAGTAGTAATGGCGTAACTAGGTGAAAGAAAGGAGTTTTTTCAGGGCGTAGCATATGATTTCAAGGGAAGTTCAAAAGAAGGTGAATAATAGGAAACACTATAAAGTATAGGATAAATCATAAAAGTATTAATATTTTATACTTAGTCACCCCATAAGCGCCTCCCTGACCGCAACCTTAAGACAATACACTAAGGTTTGTAATATCTCTCGTTTTTGAAATACCTGTATTTATTTTCTTTTTTGATACACCGTGGTTTGAAGAAAATTAATGTATTAATTCTGGACTCGAAAAGCTGTAACAATGGATTTTTCACGCTCTGCTTAATCAACGCTGTCACTTGAGTTTACTTAGAAGACATAGTGTCAATAGAGTTCAGAAAATGAAGAAATTGATTTGTCTCCAACAGAAACAAGCCATGCAAAAAGTTCATAACTGATGTATTCTATACAATACTAGAGAAGTTTAATAAGCTATTACTTCCCCCTCCCATTAATGTAAGCTTTTTTTTAATTCTGTGGAGACTCAAAATCGAATTGAAAGTCATGACTCACGTCGAATATTGCATGGAAAAGCTAAGGGTTTTTCTACTCTTATAATCACTGCTATTCCATTGTTAATGAATTCTTTGTATGTGCTTGACTAGCGCTGGTAAGTTTTTGATAAAATCAAAATCAAGATCTAGGGTCTACCCCTTCAATAAAGTCCAAGATATGCGAAAATAATATAGCAGTAAACATATTTATTTTAATTTTTACTTTGGTTCTTTTCAAATGGAAATCTATTTCCTGTTTCCTTTAATGGATTTATCAGTGGTTCCAAAAAGGAAAAGGGAGCCAAAATAGCATCGGCTTCAATTTTGGTGCAGCGGGAATTATCTTAAGAGAGAATGCTATCGAAGAGATAAATTAAAGAGAAAAGTATCACACTGCGGATATTTCTAAATTTCTGGTCATTTTTACATCTAAAGAATAAAAATACTATTTTCTAGCTGTTTTTCCTGTTTTGCTTTATTACAAACTCTTGGGATTTGGCTTTTTTTAAACAGTTAAATGTGAAAACAATCATAGCAAATTTTTTGCTAACTTCTGGTATGTACAATCACTATCAGAAAATTCTTTATATTTAGAAATTTTCCCTTCCAAAACAGAAAACCGTGCAAACCACTGGCATAAGTCTGACAGACACAATACATGCAGGTGAACAATTACAGGCTATGTGCAAAACAAAAGACGTGAATTTTTCTTTGTTTTCCAGAGAAACAAAGAATGTGAGATATCTTTTGTTTCCTAAAATTAGATTATTTTTCCTACTAAATTTACGGTCTCATTCCGATTGTCAATATCATCTGTCAACTTAATGGAATTCTTTTTCCAAGATATTTCTAAGCGGAATTCTTTCTTTGATTCCTGAATTTATGATGAGATATGGAATTTCTCAGGCAATTTAAGCTGTAGCTCCTAGGCTGCAACTGCCATTCCATCTACATCATTTTCCGAATAGGAGTAGGGCTTTTTTTGTTATAAATCTAGCGAAATACTTTCCAAATCAAAGGAGCGATGTTTTTACAGTTATGCTATAGACAAGACCCTTACAGACCCTAAGCGCCTCTTTGGGTGCCTCTATTCCATATCCAATGTCTACCCTTTTTTTTCATACAATCAAGAGGCTCCTTAATATAAATATTGGAAACTTGTTTTTTAACAGAATGGCATCTGATTTTGCACGGCTGAAAACTATGTTGCCAAGAGATTTACGAATTTCAATAGCTTGCACACAGCTAGTCTTATCTAGGGACATGCATTTTATCACCCCTGTCATGAAGGCATGATACCATTTAGATCTTAGCATTTTTGTCATCCCTATATTTTTTCTTAGGTTTTAGCTGGAGTTGCAATCTTGTTTTTTTAGGCCTAATTCTACGAAAAAACAGTTTCATCAAATTTTCCTCCTAACCTTATTGGTGATTCGTTAAGTTTAAAATTTTGTCCCAATTCTTTAAGAACGACTCTTGAAACAAAAGGTTAGTTAAATTGGAACAAAAAAGAAGCTATTTTCAAAAGTACTAAAAACTTAAGCATAAAGAGCGAGGTGTTGAGGAGGAGGCAACCCGCTTCATATATGTAATAATCTCGGTTTGTTTTAAGTTTTAATGTTACTCCTTACTTCAGTTGAAAAAAACTTTTTATTTTAATTAATTGACATGAAATCGACCTCAAGTGTTTCACCCTTCTATACTCACCCACTCTGATCGTCTTACTAGTCAACTTTCTGTAACTATTGTCACTGTGAAGTGTCAGTTCACAGTCACTTACGTATGTTAGTAGTTTCACTTACAGATTTTAGTTTTTTTTTGCCAGGGTGGTCTTAGAGTATTCAAAAAGAAATACTTTTAATTTCTTCTGAGTTTTTGTTTGCTGAACAATCTGACAATCACCTTACTGATGAAGAAACAAACTTTCGACATTGGAACCTTGTTAGAACCACAACCTTGACTATTACTAAACTATCTATGTTCAGCTACCGCAGTACGGGATGTGAACGAAACAGTTATTTTATTTGGGATATTCCAGAAATACTTGAAAAAAAGAGTACGTTTTTCAAAACAGTGGCTTATTATGTATATCTTCAAACACGGAATTATCTGGTAAAAAAAAGCACTCGAACGATATTTCTCCTGTAAAATTTTATTCTTCTTAAGTGATGAAGTATTTAGACGTCTAAACGTCCTTTCTAAAACGGAGAATTTATTAGTGACTTGTGGCATTAGCTAAACATATATTCTTCTTTTAAAAGCCTAATATGTCCTAGAACAAATATACATTTTATATCGGGCACTAGGCTCTGCAAAGGAGAAAATTAAATCGGAAAAGACGGAGGAAATACGTTGCTACAAGTAGTGGTGGGTCAATCAGGACAGCGGGCCCCATCCCTCAGGCCATTTGAACTTAATTTACATACTCTCGTGACTGCCCTACCTTGCTACCAGATACGGTTCTAAACCTTCCGTAGCAACCAGATTGCCTATACTCCCTTGAAAACCTCAATTACATACTTACATGAGAACCTCGTTTGCACACTTCCCTGAGAACCTCATCTGCATAAATTCAACCTTCATTGAATCAGAGGAATGACCACTTTAGTAAACCGGTTTATTTGAATTCAATGGAATAGTAGAATCAACGTAAACAGAGGAATGACCAATTAAGCTAACCGTTTTATTTGATTTCAAATGGCCTAACAGAATTTATGATATATTATTGAACTTTACTTGACAGCATATATTAACATAAGCATAATGTAACCGCTTGTATCGGCATGTTCTTGGGAATGACTGCTTATATCAACACTTTTATTTTATTGGGGAATTATGGGCATCCATGTTTCACTTCCAAGGGCCTCCAATGCCCCTCCCCCTACTTTCTGTCCCCCTTCTTTTTTTTACTCGGATTTTTTTTTTAGCTTTGAATTTTTTGAACTTAATTTTTTTTTCTTTTTTGAGGGAGGGACTTCAAAATTTTTCTCCTTTTTTCATTTCTTAAAATGACATAAAATATATTTATAACAACAGAAATTCACCTGTGGCACTTTCGAAATACGAAATGAATATGACACTCCTTGATTCAATCTCCTTTCTAGCATTTAACATTAAATATTTCCTTAAAACAAGTCAGTTTCATGACAAATCCTTGATTTAAGTATGCAATTTTTCTCAATTTAAGGTCCTACTGTCCTTTGGTCCCCTTCAATTGACATCTTACTCAGAAACCCGTTTATTAATAAATCATTTCAGTTGCCTTTGCCAACCTTATTACCAGTATCCTATGAATTCTAATATGAACCTGTTAATAATACCTTCAAATTTCAAATCAAAGAAGGATTTTCAGGGTAAATTCCTTGATTCAAGCGTCTTTCTAGTATGTAACATTAAACATTTCCTTGAATCAAGTTAGTTGCATAGCAAATTCTTGATTTAAGTCTAAAATTTTTCTCAATTTAACGTCCTAATGTCCAATGGTCCCCTTCCAATTATATAACTGACAATACCATTTGTCAATAAATCATTTCAGATACCTTTGTGAACCTCGCTACCAATATACCATGACCGATTCTAATATGAACCTGTTAATAATGTCATCAAACTTCAAAATCAAAGAAGGATTTTCAGGGTATATTCCTTGATTCAAGCTTCTTTCTAGCTCGTAACATTAAACATTTCCTTATAAAAAGCCAATTGCATGACAAATCCTTGATTTTATTATGCAATTTTTCTCAATTTAACGTCCTACTGTCCTATGGTTCCTTTCAAATGATACACAACTGACAAAATAATTTGTCCATAAATCCTTTCAATTGCATATGTCAACCTCATTACAAGTGTATCATGTCAAATTCTAATATGAACCTGTTAATAATATCTTTAAATTTCAAATCAAAGAAGGATTTTAAGGGTACATTCCTTGATTCAAGCTTCTTTCTAGCAAGTAACAGTAAACATTTCCTTAAAACAAGCCAATTCTTAATCTTGATAAATTCCCACTGCATATGTCTCTAACTCTAAAAAGAATCCGGTTCATATCTCTCAGACTTTGGTAAAAAACTTATCCATCTATTTCAGACTCTAGTATACCACTTGTGAGCCTGGTGTCAGTGTATGAAATTTTATGTTCTTGCATCTGTGACTTTTGAATAAATATTCTAAATGATGGAGTTTCTAGAGTAAATTAAGAACATTGAAAACATAACAAAGTAATTCAATGAAATATTTTATCAAAATAATGTCACGTACAATTTTACATGTTACTAATATCATCATAAAAACTTTGAATTTTTTAAATTCATTCCAAAAATAATTCATCATATTTTATCTTGACATGACATTTATATCGTTTCCTGGTCATAGACGACTTTTAACCTGGTTGCACTTACAAGCAAGATTCCGGTTCATCTCTCTTGGACTTTGGTAACCTTATCCATCTGTTTCAGACTTTAGTACACCACTTGTGAGCCTGGTAGTAGTGTCTGTGTCTGATTGAGTCTTGTTAAATTCTCTCTTCATATGTCTCTAACTCTAAAAAGAATCTGGTTCATATTTCTCTCAGACTTTGGTAAAAACCTTATCCACCTATTTCAGACGCTAGTACACCACTCGTGAGCCTGGTAGTAGTGCGCGTGTCTGAAAATTTCTGTTCTTGCATATATGACATTTGAATAAAAATTTTTAGGGATATTTCTGCTAGCGTACTCTAAAAATATTGGAAGCATACCAAAGTAATTCAATGAAATATGTTTCTTGAAATAATGACACGTACAATACGACATGTTATTAAGATTATTATAACAAATTTGAATGTTTCGAATCCATTCAAAAAAAAATCAACATGTTTTATCATGACATGGCCCTTAGTTCATTTTGGAGTCATAAACGACTTTTAACATGGTTGCGTCTAAAAGCTCATCACACATTTCTTCATTGCTATTATTATGTTCAATGGTGGTATTTGTTGGTAAACTACCAATGATACCATTGAAGTTCACCAATGCTTTGCTTTTCATTGAATTGTCTTTAATTTCCTTGACGATATTATCTGCCAATGCCCTTTTTATTTTGTATGCGATTTAATTGTCTATAACCTCTTTATTTTTACACAGGTGACAGTTCTGGCACTGAGACAAGATATGGCGAGTATGCTTTTCTTCTTTTAACCTTCCGTTGAATGCTAATACCAGAAAGATGGCGATAGGATCTATCAACAGGTAACGTATTACCAGAACATAAGCGAGAAGTTGCCATTCGCCTTCAATTAATAGTTTCAGACTTACAATCTCTTTGAGCCCTAACTTCTCTGGAAATGTTACTATCATATATCCACCATCAGTAATATTTAATTTTTTTGCAGGTCAAAAAAAATTTCATCTCTCACTGTCATGGCAATGCTCATATGCATCTGCAATGGTGTAACCATTAGTCCTTGTTTCATACTTCAAATATTTGTTTTTATCAACATTCAGTTGTACGATACCTCTATCATGTGCACATACTTTCTTAAAGTGTTTCATCTTCATTTTTTCATCATTGATATTATTCTGGTCAATGATGTTACCTGTTGGTAAACTATCGATGATACTATTAACGTTCAGCGATGCTTTGTTTTCAATTGAATTATCTTTAATTTCCTTAGGGATGTATCCAGCCAATACCCTTCTTATTTTGCCCTCAATTTCACTATCTATTAACCCATTATTTTACATAGGTAGGAGTTCCGACACATAGACAAGATACGGTTATAATATTGGTAGAGTAGTATGCTTTACTTCTTCTTGCTTTCAGTTTAATGCTAATACCAGAAAGATGGCGACAGGTTTTATCAAAAGGTAACGTGTTACCAGAACCACAAGCAAGGAAGTTGCCCCTCGTCATCAACTATTGGTTTTGTCCTTGCACTCTCTTTCAGTGCTATCATTTTCTGGAAATATCAATCTCGCATATCCACCATTATAAGAGTTAAGTTTTTTCCTTGGTGATATTATCTGCCAATGCCCTTTTTATTTTGTATGCTAGTTCATTGTCTATAACTTCGTTATTTTTACACAGGTGATATTTCCGGCACTGAGACAAGATATGGCGAGTATGCTTTTTTTTCTTTTTACCTTCCGTTTAATGATAATACCAGAAAGATGGCGATAGGATCTATCAACAGGTAACGTATTACGAGAACGTAAGCGAGAAGTTGCCCTTCGCCTTCAATTAATAGTTTCAGACTTACAATCTCTTTGAGCCCTAACTTCTCTGGAAATGTTACTATCATATATCCACCATCAGCAATGTTGAATTTTTTCGGAGGTCAAGAGAAATTTCATCTCTCACTGTCATGGCAATACTTATATGCATCTGCAATGGTGTTACCATTAGTGCTTGTTTCATAGTTCAAATATTTGTCTTTGTCAGCATTCAGTTGTACAATAACTCTATCATGTGCACATACTTTCTTAAACTGTTTCATCTTCATTTTTTTATCATTGATATTATTCTGGTCAATGATGTTACCTGTTGGTAAACAATCGATGATACTATTATAGTTCAGCGATGCTTTGCTTTTCATTGAATTATCTTTAATTTCCTTAGGGATGTTTCCAGTCAATGCCCTTCTTATGTTGCCCTCAATTTCACTATCTATTAACCCATTATTTTACTTAGGTAGCAGTTCCGACACATAGACAAGATACGATTATAATGTTGTTAGAGCAGTATGCTTTACTTCTTCTTGCTTTCAGTTTAATGCTAATATCATAAAGATGGCAACAGCATGTATCAAAAGGTAACGTGTTACCAGAACCATAAGCAAGAAGTTGCCCCTCGTCATCAACTATTGTTTTTGTCCTTGCACTCTCTTTCAGTGCTATCATTTTCTGGAAATGTTGCTCTCGCATATCCACCATTATAAGAGTTAAGTTTTTTCGGTAGTCGAAAGAAATCTAACCTCTCACTGTCATGAAAACGCACCCATGCATTTCCAATAATGTTGCCATTAGTGCTTCTTTCATAGTTCAAATACCTTTCTTTGTCGATATTCAATGCTACGACAACCCTATCATGTAGACATACTTGAAATATTTCATATTTACTTTTTAAAATAAGACGTAAGTGTTTATCCTTCCAGTGCAAATTACTGTTGATCAAAAACATATAATAAACTAAGTATTGTCGATGAACAACCATAGAGTACCACGGGAGCGGTAGCATAAAAACAAATTCTAAGTTAAAAATAAGTCAAAAAAAGAAAAAAATGTTACTACTAATATTACTTTTCTAATATGAAAAATCACGACCAACAAATGTATATCATTTTCATCTCGTGTATCGAAAACATCACAAGTAAATTTCTTTTTTTATAAATATGCTTAATGTGATTTTAAGACATGAAAAAAGTGAAAAAATTTCTAAGTCCCCCAACAAAAAATGAAAAAAAAAATTAGGTTAAAAAAATTTAAAGTTCAAAAAGAAAAAAATCTGAGTACAAAAATCAGGAGGGGGAAAAATAGGGGTAGGAGTATTTGGAGCCCTTGGAGGTGGGGCATGGATGACCATTTTTCTGATTACTTTGATTCTACAATAAACCGGTTTACTAAAGTGAGTCAGAGAGAGTCATTCCTCTGATTCAGGGAAAATTGAATATATGCAAATGAGTTTCTCATGTAAGTATGTAACGAGGCTCTCATGTAAGTATGCCTCATGGGAGTATAGGCGATATGGTGGCTAGGGAAGGCTCATGACCGGATCTGGTTGCTAGGGAGGGCAATCATGGGATTATGTAAATTGTAAGTATGTAAACGGCCTGAGGGACGGTGCCCACTGTCCCTTTTGACCCGCCACTACTGCTACCTCTAATGAAATATTAATTTTACAACCAAATTCTTGAGTAGGTAGAAGACTCATGCGTAATTTCTTTTCTTTTTTTCTTCTTTGAGCCAAATTTGACTGATTTTGGGGTTTCATCCCCCTTCTTAAACATCTCAAAATTGTTTTGTACAAATTTATAGTGTGGTACAAATTTATAGTGTGCTGACAAGAGCAACAAATATTAATGATTATGAATACTAAAGTTCTTGGCAAGGAAGAAGAGACTCGGCACTATAGCAAGCGAACTCTAAAAACTGAATTTCGACAACAAATGATATATCAAAAGAATTGGCTTTTAGATTTTCTCCAATATCTAAGGAACAACCAAAAGTGTCAAGTTGAGACTCTCAGAGATTGTTGAGGGGTATGATGAAATAAGTGAATAAAACCCTATATTCATCCAGGCTATCAATAGGATGTATCTGAAATAGTAAAAAATGGCTAAGGCTACTAAGTTGAAAATTCCAGGGAATGTTCAGGGTCATATTTAACAATACGAAAAGACGCATTGTGCAACCAGGTTTTGAAAAGGGCCTTTATATACATTCGGGAACGAGTGACGGTATTCATTTGAAATTTTTGCGGAGCGTTGAGGGACATTTGAACTAAAAAAAAACCTATATGACCGTGAATGTCGAAAGAACACATCTTCAGTATCTTAGGAACACCTAATCATATAAGGTTTAAGCTTTCAAGTAAAAATGTTGTTTTCTTAAATCATTCATAGCTTCCCAAAGTACCCTTACACATTTTTCAAATAATTATTACTGATCAAATAAAAATTCCTTAATCTTGTGTTACTGATTAATCTACTATAATGCTTCAGTAAAACAATAGGATCCCACTTAGACTCAAAACTGTTTCTACTTTCTCCGTGTTTCTAGTTTCCAGGAACTTAAAAAAAAATCAAGCAGGATACAGAAACTATAAGCCGGACTCTTTGAAAGTGCCAAGATAAGTGACAAGCACAAAGCAGGGTTACCAACTTTTTAGTTCACGAGTATGTCTCCTGAGCATCCAAACATATGTCATTTGTAGCCAAAATATGTCCATATTTCGTCTAAAATATGTCCACAATATGTCCATCTTGAAATCTCAGAAACTAGAGGTTATTTTCCTTATCACTTGAGGTATTGACCAAAAGACGCTTTGTAAACCTTTTTTCAAAGCGGCCAATTACCATAAAATACAATGAAAGTGAAAAAGAATCATTTAATACGAGCACAAAACTCATAAAAACGTGTAAACACTAAAAAATTAGTTGCTTCACACGCATCAAATCTCTAGTCGTTTGCATTAGAAGACCATTTCGTAATTAGATCTTGATAAAACCAGACAGCATAAATTGTCTTTCAGCTGCTGCCAAACAGTGGGCAGGCCATATAACATCATCATAAAATCACAAAAATCCTTGTAATTTTCTTCCCCCTTGGCATCTTTATTTTTTCTTAAGGCAGACCCGAAAACTGACGGATTCACTTCTGCAGTGGTTCCGCGAATAACATGTTCTTTTGTCAAAAATGAAGTTCCAAAGTTCGTCAAGGTAGCTTCTGGCTTTCTCTTGCTGAAATTCCGTTTCCCAAGCAAGCGGGGAAACCGTCTGGGCAGACACAATTCTGTCGTGCTCTCCCCCAAGGACGATTTGAGGATCCAAAAGTGACAGTGCTTTCAATGTTTCGTCTTTGTGGTCAAATTCTACTTCTGTTTGGCCAACAAGTTCTACCAGGTACGCTAAACAGTGCTCCCTAAGTTTTTCCATGTTATAAAAGTAGGAGCTATATACTTAAATGTGTTTCTGGAGGATTCTTAAAGAGTTGGGACAAAATTCAAACTTTAGCGTAAACGACGAGGTGTTGAAGAGGGGTTAACCCCCTCCTAATTTCTGGAGTGGATGTAATTTCTGAAAGATTTTTATATAATGCCTGGAAATATGGCTCCACCAACACGGAAAAATCCCTCATCCCTACGGGTAAATCCTCTAGACAATTCAATTCTGGTGAAAATTACCGAAGACACCCTTAACATCTCCAGGCGTAAAATTGAGTTGGCAAAGAGAAAGCAACACGTAAGAAGAATTTCGTTTAGGAACTCTGGCAAATTCCTATGGCGTAAACTATCCATTGAAAAAATCACCCCCTGGAAACTTCTCTCGCCATGGCAAATTTTCCCCTTTGAAAATACCCCAAGCAGAACCCCCCCCCCTCCCATCCGAAAAATGTATTCATACTTCGCAATAGCAAATGCTATAAGTAAACAATGGGCAAATTTTATAACTTAGACCATTCCCCAGGGGCCGTGGGGGTCGTGTTATGTCTAAAGTCATAGTTATTCAGTCTTTCAACTACGCTGTGCAGAGTAGCTATCTCAAATTCTTATCGGAGGATTTTGAGAAAAAAGGGGCGTCAGAGGAGGCATAGTTGTCATCCAATATTTTTGGTCATTTAAAAAGGGTACAAAAACTTTTAATTCCCGTTCGAATGAGCCCTTTCCTGATATTCAAGGACCACCGGGACGATACAATCATCCCTGTAAAAAAAAATAAAGCTTGCTATTAAGGTTTAAGATATTTTTGAGCATCAGGGGGATGGGGTGGAAAGAAAACTTAGAGTGAATATAATAGCCGTCAAATAAGCACAACTTTTTTTTTTGATAATGAAATTAGATTTTGGCTGTTATTTTTATTAATAGTAGTTTATGGTGGTAGCTGTAGCAAAGCATCTGGCCATTAGTGGCATTGGTGAATATTTGGTAGTGACAAGGGAATTGTCCTCCGGCTGTTGGTTTCAGTTGTAATTTGAATTTAGATACATCTATTCAGTTAAAAGGGAGGCAAAGACAATAGTTAAAATTTCAAATAAACGCTCCTTTTTTCCTAGTTTTGATGGTTGATATGGTGAAAAAAAGGACTCATTAACAATTTCTTCATTATAGACGGTAAAATTGGGTAGTAAATAGTTCTTCTTCATATTTGTTTTTGTTTTGTCACTTGTGATGTCACACAATATTTTTCTTGTACTTAGTTATTTCGTGTGCAATTGCATTATTTCGTAAAATACTATAATATTAACAAAAACTAAAATGTTGGTAATCGAACACAAACAAAAATTAATTTAAAAGAAAATCCAAAAAAGATATTTTGAAAAAAAAGGGATAAACCACATCAAAACATAACATGGGCAGAAACAAGGTCCAATAAAATTCAGTCTGGAAAAAAAGTTACTATCATTCAATAAATAGATTCAAAAATGAATTGGAATTAAAATGAGTATTCCAGTTAAACTTAATTCGAACACAAATTGTCACAAAGAATAGTAGGGCCACCACCCTCTAAATCATCTAAAGGACATAGTGTCATTTCCGTTTACTGAAAACAATTGGTATTTCGGGCAGTGTGTTTCTTATTCGTCGTAACATTAACAACAACACAACAAAGAATAATGTCACAGGGTAAATCAAATCAAATGAGAGTGATGTTGCTCCACCTCCATCCCAAACCCTATAAACGGCTTGAGTGTTATTTGAGTTTTATACACAATAATGTTCATTCAAAGGTTATTGTGGTTTTCTCTTTTCATGAAATTATAACGGAGAGGATAAAAGCTATTTTTCACAAAAATACTAAGAGCAAAGTAAATCGAGCGGTTTTTTAATATGAAGGGGGATATCCTATTACACAATTGTCTTCGTCAACTATCTACCGTGAAGCTAAATTTAAGTTTTACTGACAACATACTAGAGCTATTAAATTAAATTGGCAGTGGGTTTACCTTGTGCTTTAGTGAAAAACACACATTTAGTCTTCTTCATTTTATTTATGAAGAAGGAGAAATATGTTGAAAGCATACAAGATCCCATCCGAGGTAGACGGCAGCGATAAGTTTAGCCAAGAATGGCATCGTTAAGATCCCAGAAGGCATTATCTCCGGAATAGTTTTATGAGTAATCTTCAAGAAGGCAAAAGATAAGCAAGACGTCTCAGATTGTCGGGGAGACCAAAATCGAAACTTACAAGCAATTTTAAAGCTTTGAAGATTTCCCGGAACGCGAAGTGGAAGCCTTAACATTGTTAGGTGGAGGAGCAGTGACTTACAAGTGTGTCAGCTGCAGGGAAGCTGAATAATAAAGTCGCGTTGGTAATACAAGGATAAAAAAAATCGACTAATAAACTATTTACTTAGTTGGTGAGTCAGTTTTAGGTTAAACGTAATAGCGTCTGAATCTCGCTTTTGAGCAGGCTGAAAACTGTTTGAACAAGGTAGTACTTACTTCCGCATGTGAAATCTTCCTTGTGTCGCTTGTTTATCGGCACAACGCCCTCAATAGCATCAAATCTCATATCCTGATTTGTATAGCCCAGCGGTTCACCAGTATGGTACCCCGTTGGCGTACGAGGTGTACGAGGGGTATGTGTGACTGTGCTATTTACCATGTTTTCTCTGGGCTGGAAGAAAGAATGTTTCTAGTTCAGGATTATATAAGGTATAATAAATGTCAACGTAGACGCCTAAATTTTAAAAAAAGTCATGCTGCGTACTTATTACTGTCTGTTGTGTTTTTCTTATGTAACTGTTTACTGACAACTTTGACTGGATAAACCACCTTAAGATCACGCTGGGGTCACTCCAGTAATCCACGATCCATATTTAAGCAATGCTGTTACTAACTGCAGTTACGTTGCCCAAAGCTTCCGTTTTTCGTTTATTTTATATTCGGTGTTTAATACCTATTGAATAAAAAAAAATAATTTCTATCAGAAAGTACGGAGCAACATCAAAACTTAAAACGAAAAGAAATAATTACATATATGAG
>JAQQPU010008515.1:19176-35433 GCA_029168905.1 Artemia sp. Kazakhstan ARC1039 | reverse complement strand
ATCACGCGTCTTCAATACCTATATCTATGCCGGTAGTCAGGAGGCTAAATATACCGCCTTGCACTTCTGGATGTTAAACTCAAGCTTCCATTGGCGGGCCCAAAGGGAAAGTGCATCCAGGTCTTCCTGTATGGTGGCTCTAGTCGCTGACGACTCCGAGGGCCCAATAGGCTTTGAATCATCGGCATAGAAGCTCATCTTATTTCTTACAGCCCGTGGAGCATCATTAATGTAAATATTGAAAAGTGTTGGGCCCAAGATCGTTCCTTGTGGCACGCCACTATCAACTCCAGCAACTTCTGAGAAAAACTCTTGTACTTTATCCCCAAACACTCTAACTCTCTGCTTTCTTCCTGAGAGGAACTGCATCACCCATTCAACAACCTCCTCATGTATCCCGGTAGCTAAAAGTTTAGCCTACAAACGACGATGGCAAACTTTGTCAAAAGCCTTTGCAAAGTCTAATAAAATCATATAAACCGGGATACCCTGGTCTAGCAGTTCGGTGACACATTCATATGCGTCAATAAGATTTGTCTCGACCGAGCGTCTAGATCTGAATCCATGTTGGCTATCGGTAAGTAGTTTATTGTCAATCAGGTGTTTCATAACAGTGGTGTTCGCAATTCCTTCGAGGATTTTACTGACTGTCGAGGTGATGCTAATTGGTCGGTAATTGGCAGCACAGTTCCTGCTTCCACCCTTGTGAACAGGTGGAATATTCGCATTTCTCCAATCTCGAGGGACTTTTTTCGTGTCAAGAGACTTCTGGAACAGTTTTTCAAGGGGAAGGGCAAGCTCCGCATGAGCCTCTTTCAAAGTTTTACCCTGAATTTCAAACTCCACCCAAAAAATTTATAGCGAAAATGCGCCGATTGCGCATTTTCGCCTCCCTTGGTCCGCTATCTAAGTCAGGCAAATGGCATCATTGGCTTTAACTATAAGCAATGATTTTAAAATTAATAGCACGTGTAAACCTGTTATTTGTGTTTGCATTGGTATGTATATATTAGATTTAGCTACAGTAAAATCAAATATCTAAAATATTGTTCATTCTCTATTCAAAAGTGTAATGGCAATTGTTGCAACAATTGCACCCCACCCCTCTACCAAATCCTTTCTGACATTATGCTTCTAAAAAATATTACTGTAGATAGCCTATTCAACCCAGAGTTGCTGCCCTGGGATAAAAATCGCTAGATTGTTGATTAGAAATCAAAAGAATTATTTAATACTATTTATCACTGTAATTAATAATTGTTTTGCTTCTTTACCATATTCTATACAGGCACAACTACAGGAAGGGGGTAAAATTACCCTCCTAGATGTGGAAAAATACCTTTAGATTGACGTTTCGTTTTTTATCATGCAAAAATTACCCTTGATATTTACAAAAATAGCCAAAAATTAATCAAAGTATTTTCTTTTTCTGGTAAAATTCTATTTTAGCTACTTTTGGCTTGGAAAGCAGTTGGGTTAGACTAGGAAGATGATACTTTTCAGGGATGGGTCTACAGGCTAAAATATGAATACATTTTTGTCAGTTCATATTATTGACTTACAAATAAAGTGAACATAGGCCTACCACTTGATGCCTTGTTTTATTCTCTTTACAAATAGCCTATAATACTTGCTTCTATCAGAAATTCAAATTTACCCACCTCCACCCCCCTAATGTGCAAATATATACCCTGAATTGGAATATACCATGAATTGTCTACAGCAAAGTTTTGAATCACAATATTCAGTGCTATTTTTGTTGGTGGCATTCACAAAAACTTGAAACAGTAGGAAAATATTTTATATTTGAGTTGTCTAATAAATGAGGTTTCAATTGTTATAAATAAGTATTTTTGGAATATGTTGCTTTTGAACAACTTATTTATAAACTAGTTATATTTTTAACTGCTTTTTAATAACTTACCTAGTGTTGATAACTTCTTTGTGTGGTTACAATTCAGGGTATGTATCTGCACTTTAGGGGGGTGAGGGTGGGTAAATTTGAATTTCCAATTGAAGCAATTATTATATTTGTAAAGTACATAAAAAAGGCATCAAGTGGTATATTCCTAAGTCAATAATATGAACTGCCAAATATTTACTGAAATATGTCCTGGGAAGGTATTTTGAAGCACCTACCTCCACTCCTTCTCCCTCTAGAGCTCCCTGACCTTTGATGATCTTTGAAAATGTGTGTGTTACAAAAGTGAAACCTTGCAAAATAGTTCTACTGCTTAAATGAAGTAAAACAAAATGTTTTCTGTTTCACAACTTTGCTCAACCTCAATTTAAAAGATTTTAAAGATATTCATTCCTAAATTTTGAGAAAAAACATTGTATAGCTTAAAATTCTGCTCAAATTACAGGAATTAGATTTTTGAACTTAAGCCAGAGATAAAGAAATTATTTTTTTAAAATTTAAGGTAAAATATTGTTTTGTCAAAATTTCAATAGCCTGTCATGTAGGCAAATTTCAGGGCCCTCTTGAGGGAGAAGGAGTGGAATTAGGTACTTCAATATAGCTTCCTGGGACATACTTTAGCCTGTAGACCCATCCTTGAAAGTTCTATTTTTCTAACTGAACCCCTTTCCAAGATAGCCAAAAGTAGCTAAAGTGGAATTTTACCCTTTTTCTTTTTATTGTTTTCCTTGTCAATTCAAAACCCCCATTTCCCCCCACCCCCCCAAAAATATAGAAACTATTTTCTTTTTACTCTAGTTGAGCTAGTATAATTACTGGGACACCAGGGCAATTTAGAAAATGACCTTTTTATATTTTCATGGACAAAATTGGTTCTACCCTTCACAAATTTTGATAAGCATCAGTCTTATTGCTACTTTAATAAACAAAAGAGGTACTTGTTAATTATACAGAACATGCCCAAGAAGTAAAGTTATGTTAATCCTAATAAAATATTCCAAAGTGTGATAAAGTAGGCTAGAATACTTTAGTTTATATAATAATATAATTTGGGCTATATATTTGCACATTAGGGGTGCGGGGGTAAAGTAACCTAATCTTACCCCACCCCCTTAATGGGCAAATATATAGCCTAGGTTATACCAGTCCAATGCATTCTGTCACCTGTTAGTTGTCTTTGTGGCTATGAAACTGGTTTTTGTAGATTCTACATTATCCTTATTATCCTTAGCATACTTTCATCCCCAGACCTATCCTCAAGGGCTGCATGGATCATGTTAAATCTAAAGGTACAGTTTAGGAACCTTTCAACTGTGCTAAACAAAATGATTATCTCAAACTTTTGATCAAACAATTTTTTGGGAAAAGAGGGACGTGGTAGTGGGGGCTAGTAGCAATCAACACTTTTGCAGATAGGGGCTTGAAACCTCTGCAGTAGGATTCTCTGATACAGCAAATCTAATGGTTTGATTCTAAATAAAATTCCTTGACTTTTAGTGGATGTTTCCTCCCTATTGCAGTTGCTTAGCCTTTTATGGGTAAAACAATGCTTAATGAATCTTATATATTTGGAATCAACATAATAAGTTGATGATATGTCAATTGATATCAAGATTCCATTTCTAGAGTTTTGGTTAGCACATGAATCCAAAAAATCAAAGAAAAGGATGTTATCTGCACTTATTAGGTGTGTCAATTACAAATAAGAAAATTTGGAGAATTATTGGAGTTTTTATTAGATATTATAAGTAAAGATTAAAACCATTAGCCAACTCCCAGAGTAGATACCCCCCCCCCTTACTCCCAACCAACTTCAATTACCAAATTACAATCAGTTTCATCTATCTAGATATATTACAAATCCTATTATAAAAAGCACTAAGTCTTATTTTTTTTTTCAGTGACTTATTTTTTTATTTAGAAAATTATATTTAATGTATATCAACCTTCTTATTTTTCAATGACTCTATTTCTGTTCTATTTGCAGACATAGAGGGTGTATTCATATCCAACATTCACTCCACTTTCAAAGATTTTAACAGAAGGAAATCTAACTTAGAACTGATAGATTGTAGAGATAAACAACCATAAATATGAAGACAAAGATTTGATCTGAGCAAATGTTGTGAAATATGAAGTATAGAACATTTTTGCAATTAACTAGGTTTGCCCTGGGGCAACTAGGTTGCTCTGGGGTCTATAACTGATATAGGGGAGGGTGGGGATGGTTGGTCAGTGGGGCAGGTTGAACACTTGGATATTTGTCTGCCATCTTTTGGAAAAAAATTGGAAACTCCTACTGAATGTGAGGAATTACAGTGGAGTCATGCCATGAAAAAATGGCAGCAGTAGCCTTGATATGAAAAAAGTGGACAAAACTTTTCTAGTTTTTTTTCAGAATTGTTGCTAGACTTAATGTTGTTTTGTTAGAGAATGAGAAGGCCAATCTCAGAAATGATTCCAGGATATAGCAGCCTATTAATTGGTTTCCTTTTAGACTTGGAAGTAAGCTCTCAACATTATTAGTTTTTCATAGAACCATGTTTTTGTTTGTGCGTCCCGTGTGTGGGGCAGGTTGGACATGTTTTTGGGAGGCAGGTTGGTCATTCTGAAGATGCACTGTCCAACCTGCCCCACTGGGTTAAAAAAACAGTAAATTCACATTTCTTCCATAAGTGCAGATCAGTATATTTTTGTTTTTGGTTATTATTATGTCATCTCTCTAGGTGAGATCCAAAAGAAATGCAGACTTAGGCTACAATAGAAAAACACAAAATGGGACCATTCCCCCAGAAGTCATGAGACAAGCTGTGCAAAAAGTACTGGAAGGTGGAAAATTTGCCACTATTGCATGTGAGATGGATATCCCCCACTCTACTCTAAAACGCTATGCCCACAAATTCTTTGAAGAAGGTCGTACAAGTGCAACCAATGTTAGTAATGTTACAGTCTTGAGCAACATCTTGTCAGAGCATCCCATCTTCAGCACAGACTGTCTCCAAAAGAAGTCAGAACCTTGGCATTTGAGTTTGTGCAGAAACTTGGTAAGGATATTTGTCATTGGGAAGAAGCTAGAACAGCTGGTAAGGACTTGCTCTGGGCCTTCTTATGGTGCAACCCAATGTTTTCTCTCAGGTCTCCAGAAGCAACAAGTATTGCAAGGGCAACTGCTTTTAACAGACCTGTAGTCAATGCTTTTTTATACACATACAAGGAACTGTTGCATAAATATAGTTTTGCTGCTTGTGATGTTTGGAATCTAGCAAGATTGGCCCCACTTTGATCAGAATCCAAGAAAAACAGTTGCTGAGAAGGGAAATAAACAAGTTGGCAGGATTACATCTGGAGAAAGAGGGGTACTAGTTACCATGTGCACAGCTGTGTCAGCTGAAGGCACTATTATCCCAACATTCATGATTTTCCCAAGGGTAAAGTATCTCCCACACATGATGAAGGGATTTCCGCCAGGGAGTGTGGGTGTTTCTCATTCCTCAGGATGGATGACTAGAGAGAACTTTGTTGTTTTTCTGGAGCACTTTATTTGCCATAGCAAGCCAAGCATTGACAGACCAGTGCTGCTTCTAATGGACAATCATGCCAGTCATGTTAACATTGAGTCACCTGAGCTTATGAAAAAGTCTCACACTGTCACGTTAACCTTCCCACCCCACACAAGCCATAAACTGCAGCCTGTTTGACAACTTCTCGAGCGCCTGTGGCATTAGTGACTGCTGCTACTAGTCAAGAAGTAGTAAGACCCTATCCAAAAGCTCGACCAAAAAGAACTGATGCAATCAAAAAAAAGAAGGGCAAATCTCAAGTTATCACAAATACACCAGTTAAAAATGCCTTGATTGAAGAACTGTCAGCTAAGAAGAGACAAAAAATTGGGAAGTTTGTTTTTAGTGGAATGAGAAACACCAGTAAATCAATAAAAATACTACAGAAGTAAGGGCACTTTTCGCCAAAGCAGAAGCAAGCTCTGTTAGTGAAGAGAAATGGTCTTGGACAATGACTTGGATCTTGATGCTAATATGGATGATATTACAACTGAAAAGGACGAAATCAGTGTGGGTGATTTTGTTCTTGTGGCATTTGTCAGCAAGAAGAAGAAAAAATACTTTGCAGGTCAAGTGAAGGAAGAAACGAGTGAGGGATATGTTGTGATCTTCCTTCATAGGAAATCTCCCACATGGAAATTTGTTTTCCCAGAAGTAATTGACGAAGCTGTAGTCCCTCAAAGTGATATTGTTTTGAAGCTCCCAGTTCCCACAACCTCTGGATGGACTGAACGTGCTGTGAAAGCACTAGTGTTTGACGTTTGTTTTGGGGACTACTCAGTTGAATAATTCATATCTTTTTCAGTTTTTGTTGTACTTGAAGCTGAACAGTTGATAATTGAAGTTGAAAAAATTGAGTTTGAAGCAAAATATACACCTTGTAAATGAAACAAGACTACTACTGTAATTGTGTCAGGTCTTGGAAGTAAAACAAAGATGACCCATTTTGTGAAAAACCTACCCCATGTCCATGACCAAGCTGCGTACCCCTGGGGCACATTGGTCACTTTTGACCTCACCTGTTAAAAATGTTGGTGGAAAAAAAATAATGGATGCATAAATCTAAAAAAAAATCAAAGAAGCTAGAACAATGAATGCTGCATCTTTCTATGTCAAAACCGTTCTTCTGGTCTTCATACTTTGGCTAAACTCTCTTTTAGAACAAAAATGTGACCAACCATCCCCACCCTCCCCTAGACATATGATGGGAAATTGGAAGTTTCAAAGGCAGTATATTTGCAAAAATGCTAATCTGGAACATATTATAAACTGTAGTAGTGAGTCACTATTTTGTGTTTTTTTTTTTTTTATCAATTAGCTTCTTGTATGATTTATTCAATTGAATCATGAATCCATGTGCTATATCATTGAAAATTACTATATTTAGGAAAAAACCTCTAGTTTTAGAACAAAAATCACTATAAATCACTAGCTAGAAGAAAATCACTAGGCAACATAAAATATCACTAGAAATAGGGGTAAATCACTAGTGGTGGCAACCCTGATTCAATCTCTGATATACAGTAGTCAACTTATTGCAGATCCTGTGGTGGTGGTTGAAATTATCAGTAAATATGGAGTAGTTTAAATTACTGACCTAGGAATAAGCCGAAAATATCACTCAGTGCCTTTTTTATGTTCTGAATTTGTGAGTAAAGTGATTATTTTATTCAGAAATTTTGTAAATTTTAAGCAATTGTATATTATATATTTAGGTGAGTCTATTTGAGTTTTATGTATATTTTTTAGTTTTAGTTTTTTTTTTATCTATGCTGAAGACACCTTGTTTGATACAGACGAAATATTTGTTTTTGTTTTTTCTTTCTTTGTTTTCATTTACTGGCCATAGACCCGTTTGTTGTATTTGTATTTTCTATCTTTTGTATTCAGAAAGAGCATAAGAAAGGTATTGAGTGGTATGTTCATGTGATTCCTAAGTCAGTAAATCCATATTTACTGAAATCTCAATCAACAATTCTCGTTTTTTGTTTCTTCTGAATTGGCTACTGTTTTTGGTAAATTTGCAATTTGTAACATAATTTAGCTAGGATGAAAGTGAATGTATCACTTGATGCCTATTTTTATGTTCTTCATAATTCGATAATTGCTACTGGGGTATATTGCATTCTGACCTCTTAAAGGGCTTAAAACAGTCCATAGTAACTAAAAATATATTTATAAAAAAACTGGCCTGTGGGAAATAATTGCCATTTTTAGCTGATTCAGTAATAGCAAAATGTTATTTTGAAAACAAAATCACAAATATAAAAAAAGCTAGAAGCCCCCTCAAAAATAGCATCAGTTTTGCTGTAACATCATTTTTGAGTGGTTTCAGGCTCTTTTTAAAAATTCCAGAAAATTTGTTTTCAAAATAGCATTTCAATATTTAAGAATAAGGAAAATAATAGTTACTATTCCTCAATCAGCTACAAATGACAATTTTTTCTCACTAG
Source organism: Artemia sp. Kazakhstan ARC1039 (assembly GCA_029168905.1). NCBI lineage: Eukaryota > Metazoa > Arthropoda > Branchiopoda > Anostraca > Artemiidae > Artemia > Artemia sp. Kazakhstan ARC1039. The sequence continues at coordinate 27,499 of JAQQPU010008515.1, read as the reverse complement.
ACAGGTTTTTTTTAGAAATATGCTTATAAACTATTGGCTACTGTAGACTGTTTTACCTTTTGGGACACCAAGGCTGTACCCAGAGGGGGGTTTGAACCCCTCCTGAAATATGATTTTGATTCGTAAAAATTGTTTGTGTAACCTTCCCTCCCCCCGAAAAAAAATCTTTGAGTAAAACCCCATCTGAAAACAAATCCTGGGTGCAGCCTTGGGCACCATTAAGGGTTCAAAATATAATTTCACCCTGAAGCAATTATTGAATTAAAAAAGGCATCAGATCATGTATTTATTTGCATCCTAGCTAAATTTTGTTGAAAGCTGCAAATGTAGCCTCTTTTATGCCCTCCTCCTGTATATGATAAATTGCTTAAGATGGAACCTATTTCTTACTGACTCAATGGTTCTAAAGGAATTTATGTCTTTTAAAACTGATAATTCATCTGGTCCAGACTGTATTCATCCTTATATTCCACACTAATGATGAGCATTCTTGTCTCAGCCACTTCCCTTTCCCACAGAGGTAGGTTCACACAAGAGCAAAATTTGGTCATCATTGCAATTTAATTACCAATAGGCCTATTGATGATTATCAGTGCTATGTCAACTAATTTATTTAGATGACAAAACTCGATTCATATTGGAAAACTGACCAATTTTTTTTAACATAATGACAACAGCAACAGAAGAAGTAGCTTGTATTGAAAATGATATGACTGAGAAGCTGACTATGGCTTGCCAAGTTCAGTTAAATTATTTGCAAAAAAAGTGAAGAGACACAAAAATGTATTTTTGTTCCTGAAAGCATTAAAGCAAAACATCATTCTGATCCATTTCAACTATATATTTTCAGTTTAATAAATGTCGGACAACTTTAAAATCCTGTGTGAACAAAATGGCAACCAAAATTGCTCATTGATGCAATTGTCAAATATTGCAATTGCAGCATTTTTTTTTTTTTTTCATATGAACCAAGGGTTACAACACAAACCTACCAAATATTGTTACTTTGACCCTGGGAACAAAATTAGATTAGATTAGTTTAGATCATGCAATGCTCTTTCTAAATGTTAAAACTGTTACCTTTGCAATTTTATCAAAGACACCCCCTCCCCCTCCCGTAAAGCCTGATTCTAGCCCTGGGCTATAGACAAACTTTGCTGGTTTTCTTGGTTTGCACTATTTGTTGTGTGCATAGGATAGAAATCAGACATAAAAAAGGAATTTTTGTGCCATTTTGCTCCCTGTTTGGTGCCCTTTTCAAATGTAATAAGTACTGCTCTCTGAATTGTATCCCAACTTATAGTTTTTTTTGTACCTCTAGAGATCTTGGGGGTGCATTCACCCTACTTGGGAGCCTTTGCACTTGTGGAAGCGTTGTCATTTTCAGGAAATGGGGAAATATACCCACTTTTTCATCTTGGACTTTTTATTGTTATGTTTGATCTTAGTTCTTTATTTTTTCCTTTTTCTAGATATTACTGCCATGCTTGTTTCCTTCACATGATCTTGATATTTTTAAAGCCTCCTTTGAAGCCATCAAAACTGCATGGCTTCTAAGTAGGATAACTAGGTCTTTCAAGGTTTATTTGTCACGACATCTCATAAAACGATTTCAGGCCCCTCTTCCTGATCCTTAGAAAGGCTAAAAAAAAATTATGGGAATAACTATTTTTACCATATGCATTTTAAATTAATTATGCTAACATTATTGCTCAAATCTCCCTTAGTCTTTTTATACCTCTAGACATTCTTGAAGGGTATTTGTCTTTGTTGGGAGCCCTTGTACTCGAGGAAGCAACCTCACTTTTGAAAAGTGGTGAAATCTATGTAGGCCTACTTTTTAATTTTGGGCATTTTTTATGTCTCATCTTAGTCTCCTTGTTTTTCGGTTTTTTTTTTAGATATTTTTGTCTTCCTTGTTTCCTTAGCATGATGCTTTCAAAATGAACTTTTTCAAAATTTCCTGTGAAGATATCAAAACTTCTTGGCTTCTAAATAGGATAAACAGGTCTTTCAAGGTCTATTTGTCCTTAGGTCTTATAAAAAAAAATGATAGCCCCCCTTTCCTGGCCTTTAGAACAGGCTAGAAGAGTTTTACTGTAGTAGTTCTTTGCAGTATATATTCATATTTTTAGCCAACTGTATAGATATTAAAGAACGGAGAACTTTGTGCAGAACAAAGATGAGTTAAAAGAATGGCAATCTTTGCAGAAAGATGTGAGATCTTAGATGTAAGATCTTAGGGCTGTTCTTTTACTCATCTTTGTGCTAAGATCTTATATCTTTTTGCAAAGAATGCTTAAAAGTGAAATATTAGCACTAAGATCTTACATCTTATAGCATTCTTTTGCTAACATCTTTCATCATTCTGCTCTGATCAGCATTCTAAGAACAATGATGATTATATTATCAAAGATCTCTCATTATAGTTCCATATGGCAGAAAGATGGTGTCCTTCACACTTTTTGCTAATATCGGCGATTTGTAAAATCTTAGAACAAAGATGAGGTAAAAGAACAGAAATCTTTGCAGAAAGATGTGAGATCTTAGTGCAAAAGAACGGCCCTATTATTTCTGAAATCCCTTTTAACTTTCCTTTTTAGACCTCTAGACATCCGGTGTGTGCATTTGTTCTGGTTGGGAGCCCTTGAAAAAAGTTTTTCATTTTTGAAAAGTGATGAAATGTACTCTCTTTTTAATTTAGAGTAAATTTATTTGTTATGTTTCATTTTAGCATCTTTATTTTTTCTTTTTTTTCTAGATTTTACTGTCGTGCTTATTTCCTTCACATGATCTTGATGTTTTCAAAGCCCCCTGTGAAGCCATCATAACTTCATGGGAAAGAATAGGATAACCACGCCTTTCATAGCCTAGTCTATTTGTCCTTGGGTCTTATAAAACGATTTCAGGCCCCTTTTCCTGACCCTTAGAACAGACTAGTTTTAGTTTTACTGTAATGATTCTTTTCAGTATTTAGTAGGCCTATATTTTTAGTCAATTGCACAGATATTATTTCTGAATCTCCCTTAAATTTTCTTTTTGTACCTCTAGATATCCTGGGAGTGCTTGGAGCCCATGCACTAAAGGAAAGTTTTTTTTTGAAAAGTGATGAAGTACTCACTTTTTAATGTAGAATCAATTAATTTTTAATGTTTCATTTTAGCATCTTTATTTTTCCTTTTTCTAGATATTACTGCCTTGCTTGTTTCCTTCACATAATCCTGATGTTTTCAGAGCCCCATGTGAAAATAACAAAACTTCACAGCTTCATAATGGCATAACCAGGTGGGATGCAGAGTATTTTAGAAGTATTGCTGAACATGGATACGTTTATGAGAATCAGTTAGCCTTTTTTCCTCTGTTTCCTCTTGTTTTGAATCTTTCGGCAAATATTTCATATTTCTTTTTATTTGGATATATCAACTTTTCAACATGTATCAAATTTGCTGGATTAATAGTGAATTTAAGTGCTCATGTTATCACAACAGTTATCCTCCGTAAGTTAACTGATTTAACATTTCAAGACAAGAAATTCACCACTAGAGCTGTGATATTTTATTTATTTTCACCAGCTAAAATATTCTTCATTTCATTATACAGTGAATCATTATTCTGTTTTCTCACATTCTGTGGTCTTTATTATCTGAAAAAGAATAAGCCATTTAAAGCCACTCTTGTGTTTTCATTATCAGCAGCTACCAGATCGAATGGCATTCTGAATATTGGTTATATATTGTATTATCACTTAAATAAGATTTATCTGATTGAAAAGTCTCATGAAATTAGGAGTTGTATACTTCAAATTTCACTTGAGGTATGTCTAATTGTGCTACCATTTATAGCATATTTATGGTATGGATATTATCTATTCTGTGAAAAAGCAAGTCTCCCTAGCGATTGTCTTTTGGAATATGGCATTAATAGGAATTACAATGTAAGAGGTATGTTTAACCCTGAATGGTGTTCATCTCATATACCCAACTTTTATGGATATGTTCAAAAAAACCATTGGAATGTAGGATTTTTAAGGTATTATGAAGTTAAACAAGTTCCAAATTTTCTTCTTGCACTCCCTGTCGTATTGTTGATGATGAGTTTTGCTGTGACATTTTTTAATGCTAGAAGGGACTTGATATTCAATCTTGGTTTGAAAGGATCTGATGGCAACATCCATGCAGGGTTGATCAGAAGTTTTTATCCATTTGTTATTCATGGTGTATTCCTATGTGTATTTGGATTGTTTTTCATGCATGTCCAGGTAAGTTATGTTTTCCGTTATGACTTTTTCATTTTTCTGTATTTCAAATTTTAGCCATGCACGCAGCTAATCACTATTTTTCTAGAGAGGCGGGGGTGGTCACCAAACATAATTTAGTGGCTGTAATTAATAACTTTAGTCTATAATTAATTGATTTATAACAGTATGCATTTGAACTTAAAATCGCTATCATAGATAAATAGCAGGTCAAGTAAGGAGGGGGACATCAAATACAAACTTGGAAATCTTGTTTTGAAGGGATTAGATGTCACTGCCATGCAGGGTTGATCTGGAGTTTTCACTCATTTGTTGTTTATGTTGTATTCCTATGTGTATTTGGATTGCTTTTCATGCATGTCCAGGTAAGTTATGTTTTCCGTTATGACTTTTTTATTTTTCTGTATTTCAAATTGTAGCCATGCACGCAGCTAATCACTATTTTTCTAGAGAGAGGGGGGTGGTCACCAAACATAATTTTGTGGCTGTAATTAATAACTTTATCTATAATTAATTGATTTATAACAGTATGCATTTGAACTTAAAATCGCTATCATAGATAAATAGCAGGTCAAGTAAGGAGGGGGACATCAAATACAAACTTGGAAATCTTGTTTTGAAGGGATTAGATGTCACTGCCATGCAGGGTTGATCTGGAGTTTTCACTCATTTGGCGAATTCTTTTGAACCTTCTCATGAACCTTCTTTTTGGCGAGAAATTACCCGAGATGACTTGAGAGTAGGAGTACTGATTCGAGGAAATTTAGAGTTGGGGGGGCAAAATTTTTCTCAAGTTTTTTTTAATGATAATAAAGATGTTTTTTTCAAAAACTAGGGAAATGATTTTTGTTCCTTTTTTTAAATGAAAATACTAACAAAGGTTTTTTTCAAAATTTAGGGGGGGGGGAGAGCAATTGCCCTAACCCATTTAATTGGCGCCCCTTCTTTAGAGTATAACTTTAAACCTGAAATACCAGGAGGAATTCGTCGATTATTCTTTATCACCTGACGAAGTTTATTTTCTATCAGAATTGAGCATTACCTTATCTTTTGTGTTTCAGGTCACAACAAGGATGGTAGCATCATCGTCGCCTTTGCTCTACTGGATTGCTGCCTGGGTCTGCAAAACCCATGCAATCAACAGAAACTTCAATTTTAGTGATGTGTTTATATTTTTTACCAATACCTCAGTGCCGTCTATTGAAAAAGCAACCAAACTATTTTTTATAGGATATGCTATAATTGGATGTGTAGCTTTCTCATTGTACCTGCCATGGACATGATCTGGCAGAATATATTTTTATTTTTTCTTACTGGCTCTATTTGATTTATAGATACAGGCACTAAAGTGTATATACAGTATGTTTACATTTATTCTATTCGATGGTAATACCAAAAATAGGCATTTTTCAACGAAAATACCCAAAAAGATTTTTTTTATCCCAGGTCGAGGGGCGTGTTGTTGTTCTTTTCTATGAAAATGCCAAAAATGGAATTTTTTATGAAAACACCAAAAAATATATTTTTAAAAATATATGGGGAGGAGGAAATTCCATTAAAAAAAAATTAAAATACCAAAAAGGGCAGTTCTAATGAAAACACCAGAAAGGTTACTTTTCAATTTTTTTTTGGGGGGGGGGGGGGGCGTAATTTTGCTGTTTTTCAACTACAATACAAAAAAGGTATTTTTCTATGAAAATACTGAAAAAGGCACCCCCTCCTCCAATTGACACCACTGTAATCTATGTAATATACTGTGATTGAACTTGCAGGTCTTTCATAGTTCCTGCTTTAGAGAAGAGATGGCGATATATTTTTATATTTTACACTATGGGCCGCATTTATAGAGGCTAAAGTGTATCTAATAAGTCAACTGATCCGAATTGTCAATCAAATGCAATCGAAAAGCAAATATCAGCAATAATAAACATCGTTTCAAGCATCCTTGGAAACTACAAAAGAAAAAGAAAGCTGAATAATACCACAAAAAGAAAAAACAACCGAAAGTCTGGGACCCTTTGTGTAATCTAATGTTCGACGGGAGCTAAAAATATGACTAACCATTTTCGCACCTTAAAGAGTCTCGAGCTTGCCCGACTCATAACTTGGCCCATAAGATGTCTAAATATATTAATTAAAAAAAAAAATTGCAAAAAAAAACAGTGACTATTAATAGTTTTTAATATTGTCACTTATTTTGGATAGAAAGAGAAGAAAGGTTTTCAAAATAGTATGAACTTTAATCAGATGAAATTTGCAGAATTCGGGGAGTGTCAATCGGAGGGGGAGGGGGGAAGTTAAATTTATCCTCTTCTTACCTTTAGGTTTAGAAATATTTCCTTCGGGGGAAGGGCAGAGGCTCACTGAAATATGCCTCTTTTTTCGGGATTTTCATTCAAAAATGAAAAAAAATTAAATCCCCCCCGTAGATTTTGAAAATACATTTTGCTGAATGTTTGCTGAAAATATATTTTGCTAATGAATTCCTGTTCAATTCCTGTCATGTTCAATTAAGGAACAAGTCACTTCGGAAAAAGTGTTCCGCGATGCTCGACGAAAAAGATTTCACCATATGGCCGAATATTTGGCTTATTTTTTTCTCGGATCAGAGATTCAATTTCATTGCGTCTATGAACCGTGTAAGATTTTGTATGAACCGTTCAGAGCCCGGTTTCACCAAGTCAATACCAAAACAGTGCAGAATATTCACAAATTAGATCAACTTCTGCTCTTGCTTTTAATGTACCGGTCATTTCCAAAAGCAAATACAATCAAAGAAAAAAGCAAATTGGTGGCAGTATTGCCAGACTGAACTGTGAAACAAAACAAAAATAAGCAGGAACTAATTCCGTAAATTTGAGGATGTTTTTTGCTTATCAAAATTCAAAGAAACAATCTTTTCGTCCCAGTACGCTGTTATCTTTCGATAAATGCTTCTATGACACTGAATATGCGCCAAATCCATCCAGATTTTTATATTAGAATTTGTGATGTTATATAATTTAATATTGTGCTTTACAAAATGAAAATTAAGTAATAAAAGGGATACCTTCTGGAGTCACAAGAAAATACTATGCCCTCCCTTATTTACCAAATGATCTGTCCGAATTTCGTATAAGCCATTTCTCCGTATTTTCGAATTTGTTTCGGTTGATTTGGTTTCTGCTTTGTCCTTACAATGCCAACTAAGAACGGGGTCGAAACTAAATTGCATTTAATCGCTGAAGTCCTTTAGTGTTTCAGAATTGTAGCTCCTTTAAATTCTCTTAAATTTAGCCCTCCATGTCTAGGAAAATCACAAGGCATGGGCCCTAAGAACCCTGGTGTACATCCTGGTTCTGATTACACTATACCCCTTGAAAGATCTAAAGCCAAACTGGCTAGTCATGACAAAGCAAAAAGAGAGAAATCTCACGAAGAAGAAAACAGCCAGTAGAAGGGAAAGACAAAGCTAAAGCGACGTGGATATTTCGCCTGTATGAAACAAGGCATCTTCAACGCTAAGATAACAAAGATAAAAACTAAAATAACACAGTGTGCTAGGGAGGCAATTGAGATCAAAAACATGTTCTTGCTAATATTTGAATAGAGATACAGGATACAGGTAATTTAAATATTGCCCCGATGTATAACATTCTCCTTAAAAGTAAACCAGTTGCTAATGAGGGTAATAAAGTTTTACAAAATCACCAGGGGACGAAATTAAATACAAGACCTAGGATAATTGCAGCAGTAGTAGCAAAACATAGAATTATTTTGCAACATAATAGTTAATTTCGTGTTCATTTTGTTTTTATCCAGTTGCTTTACTGTTCTCATTTAAGTAACTCTATTTAGTTTCTGTGGCGCTCAGTCACTTTAGACCTAGGATGATTGCAGCAGTAGTAGCAAAACATAGAATTATTTTGCAACATAATAGTTAATTTCGTGTTCATTTTGTTTTTATCCAGTTGCTTTACTGTTCTCATTTAAGTAACTCTATTTAGTTTCTGTGGCGCTCAGTCACTTTAGACCTAGGATGATTGCAGCAGTAGTAGCAAAACATAGAATTATTTTGCAACATAATAG